>OZ023208.1:36699584-36712084 GCA_963995525.1 Escarpia spicata | reverse complement strand
ACATACCTTAAACGTAAGGACTACTGCAGTCGTGCTTGTGATTAGTTAGCGGCGACGCGCGACCGTTATATTTGCCGCAGTTGTCATTAATTACTACTAGTACCGACAATCACGCGTTGTTTCCTTCCTTCCCGCCATTGAATGGTGTTCAGGGAATAACCGCACCGTCGGTGTGACACATTCGCACCCGCTAGGCCAACGGCATATACGACGCAGAAAGGGGAACATACGTCTCCGTTTACAATGGGAACTTACATCAAGCCATGCACGCACATACTTAGAATGTAATGTGAATAATAATATATAAATTTGCTGACAAGATGTGGGAAACGACACGCGTAGCGGAAAACGGTCTTAGGTGTATACACACATAATATTATATAAGTTGATCATCCGGCACAACAGACACGCAAGGACGCACACACATACAAATATTTGCCGTAATAGGGCATGTAAGTGTGTCACAATACATCTCCGTTCTCGCTTTCAGATGCGACCGCCAGCTAACCCCCTCACAGGGGCGAAAGGGGACACGAGTGCGCAAGCCTCCCCTGCTGGTACATAGCCTCTCCATAGAAAAGACTCTAGCATGATCTCCTTGTGGTACACTGCGGTAACTGGGCACCTTACGGCCCCAGGCTAACATGCTAGGGATCTAGGAGAAGGACAACTGTAATTTAAAACCTGGGTAGACCCAACTCATTAGCCTTGAAAGGCGGTGAGTCTAGGAGAAGGGAAACTCTGACTTCAAAACCATGGGCAGATCAAGTCCACTAGTCATGGAAGTCATTGACCTACGGGGAAGAAAACAAGGAAGACAAACCCACCACATGGGTCAGCATGGACAGCGCCATGTGGCTCGAATAAATGACCTAACATATATGCTATGTCACTTAGTATTTACGAGATTGGCTACCACGTGCAGGAGAACCGACCCGCTGGGACCCAGGCACCAGCGAGAAATCAACGAAGACCCGGTCGAACAGCCGGCATCGACTCTCATGCGAAGTCCGGTTTGCCACCCTCGATGTGGGAACAATGACAGGGAAACGAGTGGAGGTGGTGGAACTAATGAAGAGGCGGCAACTGTCAATGGTGGGGGTGCAAGAAACCAAGTGGAAAGGGGACCGGGCAGTGGATCTGGCAGAAGGGTTTAAGATGCTGCATGCAGGGGGAGATGGAAGGACGAATGGAGTGGGAGTAATTATGAAGGAGGAATACAGCAAGGAAGTCATCAGGGTGGAACGATGGGAAGGCCGGATAGTTGCAGTGTGGATGTTGGAGGAGAGATGATGTGCATACTATCGGACTACGCACCACAGACTTGGAGAACTCAAGAAGACAAGGATGCATTCCGAAACAACCTGGAAGACGTTATTGGGCAGGTGGAGCCGGAGACAATGTTGGTTGTGACAGGTGATCTAAATGCACATGTAGGAAAGAGACAAAACAGTGATACCTTAGGAAAGAACGGATATGGAACGAGAAACAGAGAGGGACACGATTTGGTCGAGATGCTAGGCAGAAATCAGCTAGTGGTGGTAAACTCCTTCTTTCAGAAGAAGGAATCATACAAGATCACATACAGAAGTGGAAACAACAGAACAGAGATATATCTGCTGATTATTAGAAGCAGCCAGTTGAACAAGGTTAGGGACTGCAAAGTTCTGGCAGGAGAGCACATAACGAGCCAACATAAACCATTGGTTTGTGAAATGTGGATAGGAAGAGGCAAACAGGGAAGGAAGAAACAAAGACAGATAATCAAATGGTGGAAATGGAGAGCCCAATACAAAACCGAAGTAGAGAGAGGAAGCTCAGGCTATTCCAAGAACAAAGGGAGGATGTGGAATCAGAATGGAAAGCACTTAAGGAAGGCTTTGTTAGAACAGTGAGGAGATATGTGGCCGAACACCGGGAAAGCCCACACAAAGTCGAAAGAAGAAAGAACAGTGATGGTGGAAACAGGACGTTGAACAAGCAATACAAAAAAGGAGACACTGATGTGTGTTGAAGAAGCGAGTGATGAAGAAAAGACAAGGCTGAAAAGCAGAAGTACCGGGAGAAGAAGAAGGCAGCTAATAAGGCGGTTGCTAAAGCAAGAGGTGAAAAACATTTATGTGATAGGATTGAAGAAGATGGATGAAAAACTGATCTTCAAATTTGCCAGGGATAGAGACAGAGACAACAAAGATACTATTCGAACATCAGCAACGAAGAGAAGCGACTGGACACTGGTCACTGGAGCAAAACAAGTGTTGGGTGTTTGGAAGGAGTATTTCCAGAAACTACTAAATCCGGAGGGAGAATATGCGATAGAGATACCCCATACAGTAAGGAGAAAGCTGAAGGTGAGGACAATAACAGAAGAAGAGGTGGAGAAAGCAGTAAAGAAGATGAAAACCGGAAAGGCTGTAGGAGTGGATGAACTCTCAGTGGAAATGGTGAAAGCAAACAGACTAGTTGGAATCAATTGACTGACGAGGCTGTTTAAAATGTGCTTCACGGCAGGAAAGATACCAGCAGAGTGGCGAAAAGGAGTGATTGTGCCGATATGGAAGGGAAAGGGGACATCAATCACCCAAGGAGATACAGAGGCATCACATTACTAAGCCAAGCCCTGAAATTGTTGGAAAGGATACTGGATGCTAGGGTGAGGCTTATAGTGGAGAGCAAAATCGAAGAGAATCAGCTGGGATTTAGGAAAGGGAGAGGAATAGATGATGGATTGTTTGCCGAGAGAACTCGCATTTGCAGTCATGAAATAGATGGAGGTTGGAGAAGCAGAAGTCAGAATGGTGGAGGAAATGTACAAGGAGACAACAACGGTAGTGACAGTCGAAGGTGAAACATCGGAACAATTTTGAGTGGAAGTGGGACTCAGACAAGGAAGTGCCTTGAGTCCCCTGCTTTTCATTATGGTGATGAACCTGATCAGTGGAAAGATATCGAAGCAGGACGAATTTAAGAAGATACTGTATGCAGACGACCTAGCAATGGTGGCTGATAACAAAGAGAAACTACAGAAAGCATTGCAAAAATGGAGTGACACCTTCAGAAAACACGGCCTCCAAATGAATCTGGAGAAGACTGAAGTAATGTGGATAGGTGAACAGGGGATAGATGATATGCATGTAGTTGTTGACGGAAAAACCATTAAACAAGTTAACAGCTTTGTATACCTCGGCAGTACAGTATGTGAAGATGGAAGGAATAGTAAAGAAATACAGAGGAGGGTGCAAGCAGGAGCAGCAGCATGGAAGAGGGTAGAAGGCATTATGTGGGACAGAAAATCGAAAAAACTGAAAGGAAAAGTGTTGGAAGCCTGCGTTGTACCAGCCTGTATATATGGGTTGGGAACACTTGTACTGCAGAGAGACAGGAGGAGAAACTACAGGTAGCAGAAAACAAATGGGTCAGAAGAATATGTAGAGTAACGCGAGAGGGTAGAAGGAAGAGGAAAGAATTGAGAGAGGAGATTGGAATAAAAAACACATAAAGAGGAAAATAGCCTGAAACAGAATGAGATGGGCGGGACAAGTACAAAGAATGGATAATGACAGACTGCCAAAAAGAGCGTGGAAATTAGACGAGGGTGGCAGAAGACGAAGAGGTAGACCAAGGCTGAGATGGAACGACAGCATAAAACGGGACCTGGGGAGGGCTGGCTTGGATCACCATTGCGGACGAGAGAGAGAGGTGGAAAGAACTGATAAGAAAAGTAGAAGAAGCTACCAAGTGACGTGGACCCCACCCCGCAAGGGAGCAAGGGGAAGGAGAAGAAGTTATTGTAATAAGAATCAGCACATATTAAAATGTGAAATATAACACATGAATTACATAGCATGATTAACAATTATTTAAGAAATGGGAGTTAAAAACGAGATACAACGGATTATCGCCTGTCATAAAAACCGTGAATGTAAAAATGTTATACGTTGTTATTACAAAACAGTTCGATAACCATTTATATCTGAAAAGTTGCCTAAATGCACACAGTCACCAACAAGTATGCATTAGTTCAATAACATGTCGTACTGGGTGAAAGAATGCATAGTTGTCATTTTCGATAAAGTCGCCACCTTGGCTCGTAAAATCGTGATAACAATTCGGTTAAAGTGCATGATTACCACGAACATTCTTAACGGCAAAGTTTTTCCCAATGCTTCAACGTGTAATCATCTGTCAGAAACCGCCATACACACAAGAACATCAACATTTGCCCAGCCTCACAGGGATTTTAGTCTTGTCAGTGAGTCAAAACAGTTCCCATGGAGCGGGTCTTGTGCAGACGGTGTTTGGTTTATATTATTCACGCGGCAGGTGGGAATCACTCGGACTTGGTGCGTCGTCTGATTTATCTACAGGTACGCAGAAAACGAATTACCAAACAACTGTGTCATCGAAACATGTCACGTGTGGTGCGAAACATGTCTACGCTGTTATTATAAAAGTCTTCGACGCATGTGCGTATATGTATGTATGTATGTATGTATGTATGTATGTATGTATGTATGTATGTATGTATGTATGTATGTATGTATGTATGTATGTATGTATGTATGTATGTATATATGTATGTATGTATGTATGTATGTATGTATGTATGTATATTTTCGTGGTGTGTGACTGAAAAAGTAGTTTTGGTTCATTTCTGTATACTCATTATTTTATGACTTTGTCTACATCTATCCGAGAAGGGCCATCGATCGCGTTTTTTGTGTGGCAATCTGCACCGCAGATGGACCGATGACGCGATGCGCGATGCGATGGGCAATGTGATGGTATAAATTATAAAGATCCCACAATGAGCATGCGTATTTTATTAAACACATTTCTTTTTGTGATCTTAACTTACTGTAAGTTCTTACTTTAAGAACGGTCAATAATTGCCCAAGTTGAGCACTGAGACCGTCTCAAGGTTAGTTTTCTATAGTGGTATTCCATTGTCCATTGATTTTGCTGTGTGTGTGTGTGTGTGTGTGTGTGTGTGTGTGTGTGTGTGTGTGTGTGTGGTGTGTGGGTGTGCGCGCGCGCGCGCGTGTGTGTGTTCACAGCATGATGACGCTGACTGTACGTATACGGTTACACATGTAATCATTGTGCACACAAGATTACGTGTTTGTATTTCTAAATATTGTCACGGAAGTCTACTGGGATTGAATTTAGCCAAACAAAAATGGGTGACAGGCAGGCAGCCTCTTTGCAAAAAACTACACTAGGGAGTAGGGGCCGAAATAGGTTACTTTATACCATGAAATATGTAACTATTCGACGGTTTACAATTTTATTTGTTAAATTGTTTCCATCTGGATATCCCTGATCGCAAATATAAACACTATTTTGTGTGCCTCCAGGCACGCTGAACCAGGAATGGATATAGCATTTCTTAGTTGAACATTAACCAACAGTTTTGAAGCCTATTTGTTTGTATTAATTAATTAATTAATATAATAAATTACATAGTATCTGTTCAGAATGCAAAACATGTTATTTATGCCTTATATAAATTAAAATATGACTTAATCTGGGTTCCATTGTAGCACATAAAAGCAGCGTTACGCTGAAGTATAAGTACGAATAACAGTGTCAATAAAATTAATAGGCATACTCAAATCAACTGCGGTGTCGCGCTTACATTTATCCGGGTGATGTTTATGTGCATATGTAAGGCATACTATTTGGCACCAGTAGATCACGTAATGATAAATAATATCCAGTAGTTAAATACGTTTCGTTTGTTGTCGTAATACGAGCGTTATAATTAGAGTACATAATTATAATTTGATGTTTCAAATTTGTGACCAAGTATAAGAGTAAGTCACGTGACGTGTGCGTGGAGAGGAAATTGTTTTACGACAGAAATTGTTTATGTCTGTGGGAAGCAAACATTTTACAATTTGTGTATATTTATATACATATATAGACATATATATAAATCAATATATATATATATATATATATATATATATATATAATATATATAAACATACGTAACTCCCAAATGTAAGCGCCACGCAGCCGAAATTGACACGTAGTTAACTTGTAGCAGGTCTACTAGGAGGTACTCGGTGCGTCTACAATTATATTCACTTAGAGATCATCTCAGAACGTCGGTGTCCGACATCAGATGAAATTACTTTCGTCTTGCCTCAGCCCGCCACCGCTTCCTCAGACGAAACTTTTGAAATATTAACACGATGACACCAGTATAATTAGCAGTGTCGATCAGAAGCGTAAAAATCGATGTCCGACGCCAGATGAAATTGCTTCAGACCCCCCTAATTTCGTTTAATATCGGACATCGATGTTCTGAGATGTTCCCTTAGGAAACAACACTCTAGGAACAACGATTCGCTGCCTCGTTTGTGCATTTGTTTATGTAGGTTTGGTATAATAATTAGAGACAATACTATTTTAGTTTACGATTTATATATTTTATCATAAACTAAAGACACTAAATCTTAGTAGAGTCTAACTGATTATATTTATTTTTATATTATTTTTTATTTATGTAAGATATAATTAACATGATATGTTCACCTATGAAAATATATCATGTCACTAATGAATAAATATTCAAGAAAAGTACACTTCAAAGCCCAAAGTTAATGTTCAACTGAAAGATGCTATCAATATCCCTGTTTTTCAAGTGTGAAGGTTAATAAATTATCGTTTATATTTTCGATCAAGGATATTCAGATGAAACCATTCAAAAATGAAATGGGAAGTGGTAGAAGAGGTACACAGCTCAGGCTATGAAGTAACTCGTTTTTGGTCTACCATTTTGGTGCGAGAACCTAGATTATATTCTATAAAGCGATTTCCCGCATGCCCCCATTTATCTTAGTCTAAATTCAATCGCATTAGGTTTCTATCACAATATTTAGAAGTACGAACACACAATTCTGTATGTGAAATAAACACAAGTGTAACCGTATACGTTCACTCAGAGTCATCAGCCATGGACAAATGCATTGAACTAAACATAAAAAGGCATCCAGTGTTGCCTAAGGCCATGAATTTGTTCAAGCCCAGACAACAAAGCCAAACCCAAAACACTGGCGTCGAAACATGGTGGATATTTTGTGGGTTGAGAGTCTCCAAAACCTCGATTTTCACTCCCTCTCTTGAGGCTCGCCAAAACACCCACCTAGAGGCACTCCAAAATCACTATTTGCACCCCCGTTGAGGCTCGCCAAAATAACTCCATATTCAGGCTCTTTAAAAACCTCTCTTTGCACCTCCCAGGCTCACCAAAACATCCACATTGACGCTCTCCACAAACATGAATTTGAACTCCTCTTATCTCCCTGTCTGTCAACAGTGAAAGAGGCCTCGTTTCCGATGCTCGATTTCAGATTTTTTTTTTTCTCTCTGACTGATCCTGCACTGTTATCTCCACCAACCGTCTCCATTCCTCTCTATCTTTCGCTCTCGTTCTCCACCCTTCTCCCAATCCTTCAAAATCTCTCTTTACACAGTTCTCCCATCGCGGTCTAGGTCTTCCTCGCCTCCTTTTCCGATCCACTCTTCGTGTATCTGCCCTCATTGCCATCCGTTCTTCTCCCATTCTCTCTACATGCCCTGGCCATCTTAGTCGACTCATGCTTGTTCAGAAACAATTGTGTCCACTAGTCACATCAAAGACACAATTACCCGCAGGCGCTACTACGGACGCTACGACCAGACGATGTCAGTCCACTGCTATAATTTTTGGAGGTGGTGCTGTTCTAATTATAGCTTCTGGCCCGGGGAATATCGTCTCCATAGACGCACCGACTTTGACACATCATGCAATCCACTTGCCAGACAAGAGATAAAATTAATCGCAAGTGCTACTTAACCACTTTAGTCCATCGGCACTCCCAGATATAATTGACAATTTTTGACATACTCGTTTGTGATGAATCATAATTTTATAGAAAAAGATATTGCTCTCAAGTCTCAATAAATTTAGCTGTGTTACACCCGTACTACGGTGTGTCAGAATGGGGAGGGAGATTGAGAGGGAGATTGAGAGGGAGATTGAGAGGGAGAGGGAGAGGGAGAGGGAGAGGGAGAGGGAGAGGGAGAGGGAGAGGGAGAGGGAGAGGGAGAGGGAGAGGGAGAGGGAGAGGGAGAGGGAGAGGGAGAGGGAGAGGGAAAGGGAGAGGGAGAGGGAGAGGGCAGGGAGAGGGAGAGGGAGAGGGAGAGGGAGAGGGAGAGGGAGAGGGAGAGGGAGAGGGAGAGGGAGAGGGAGAGGGAGAGGGAGAGGGAGAGGGAGAGGGAGAGGGAGAGGAGACAGAAGGTTTCTACCACGCCGCTAGGAGTCTTTGGGATGAATACAATTATTAATGTACAGCTGTACGTCAAATATATACATGGGCAAATTGCATAGCATTAACGTACATCAATTTAAATGCTACGTTACCATAAAACTCTGTTAAGAAAAATAGCAGGTCTGGTTTTCCTCGGACGACCGTGTCGGTTGTGCGTCTTACGGTGAGATGGTGCTGATTTCAATATCGTTCAATCTGGTCGAGGTCGGCTTGAATCAGCCGGGTGATGCAAAATCGCAAGCACTCCCTAAAATGAACGAAGCTATTTAAATTATATTGAATTAAGTCAGGCCTACCAATCTTGTGCACATGTCATGCTTTCAAGTAAAAACATTTTTATGTAAAAACAAATTGCTGTACTAATACAGCGTAAACATTTATGTGCGTTAGTCTATCTGGGGTCTTTTTTTTAAATGAGTATGTTACTGACCCCGGTCGTTTGCACAAAGAGTCACGTTGTTTCAGAAATGTATACAAAATACTGCTTACATCTTAATATCATCGTCGGTTGAAATGATTCCTTGAGACTCAGTCTTTCATCAGATTTTTCCACCATTGCGTCGAAACGACAGCTATCAACGTTCAATTCTCTGAAAAAGACACTTACAATTTACATCATATTCTCACTGTAATTGTGAAACAACTAACTGACGTTTACGAAATCCAAACATATGAAGCTAATTAGTATTAATATGCATACATCTGATACGGTACATACTCATGTAACAATTTAATGACATACAGACAGACAGACAGACAGACAGACAGACAGACAGACAGACAGACAGACAGACAGACAGACAGACAGACAGACAGACAGACAGACAGACAGACAGACAGACAGACATACAGACAGACAGACAGACAGACAGACAGACAGACAGACATAAAGATATAAAGATATAGATATATTATTGTTAAGATGTATACACCTGGTTTCTATGGGAACTCCTATACACCACACAGTCCTCCATGAAGACATTCTCAGTTCCCCGTTCCATCCTGATGCACCGTGGCACGGCTGTAACATGCGCATCTCACCAATTAAGTGGTGCGATTCAATCATTCTTATTTGTTCAACCATACAAACACACACACACACACACACACACACACACACACACACACACACACACACACACACACACACACACACACACACACACACACACACACACACACACACACACACACACACACACACACACACACACACACACACATACACACACACACACACACACACACACACACACACACACACACACACACACACTCACAAACACATACACACACACACATATATATATATATATATATATATATATATATATATATATATATATATATATATACGCACATGCGTGCATGCGTGCATGCGTGCATGCGTGCATGCGTGCATACGTGCATACATACATACATACATACATACATGCATATATAATATAGGCCTACATGTTTCTTATTAAACCGACTTCGAATATTTTAGCTATTTATAACATTGAAACATTATAAATTTGGACACAAACGAACGGCATTTGCAATAAGCTAAAGTTGAGAAAAAAAACAGCTTCAAGTTGTCGTCTCTTCCCATGTATACAGAATAAGTTTTCTATTTTCTACCAAGGATATCCAGACGGAAACAATTTAACAAATACAATTTGGGCGGTAGAAGAGGTACATGTGTCATGCTATGAAATATTTTTGGCCCAGACTTTCGTCATAACATTTAGAAGTACGAACACAAGAAATTCTGTGTATACGTACAGTCACTACAGTCAGCGTCATCAGCCATCATCGCATGCTCTGAACACAAAAATGAATGTGTTTAATAAAATACAAATGGCTGCCTAAGTCTCGTTTTCGGCGTACGCATGCTCATTACGGCATCTTTATAATGTATACCATCGCATCGCGCATCGCACAGCGCACCGCGTATTGTCCATCGCATCGCCATCGCATCGCGCATCGCTTCATCGTCCCTTCCCTTGGCATTGCGAATATCCACAAAAAAACGATTTCCATCGCAAGGGGCTGCATATAATTCCCATTAATGCTAGGTCTCTACGAAACAAGATCGCTGAACTCTCGGTAAAATTAGAGAAATCACAAGCAAACATCATCGCAGTGTCTTGGTTCGATGACTCAATCACAGATTCGGAAATGCCACTACCCGGGTATGACATCGTGAGAAAAGACCGAGACTTACATGATGGAGGAGTATGTATTTACATCAAGGACAATCTAACCTACAACCCAAGACATGATTTGAACAATGATAACATCGAAGCAATATGGGTGGACATTCTTGTAAAAAGACCATGCTTATTCTGGTAGGATGTGTATACAGACCACCAAAGCAAACATATTTCCTAGAAACATTTCAAGAGACTTTATATTCAATGTCCATGAAAGAGACAATTATTCTTGGTGATCTTAACATCAATGTGTGTGTAAAAAACAAAAACTCTAAAATGGTTAATGTCTATAACTCATTACAACGCACTAACGGCTTATTGTAAATCATTAATGAATCAACAAGAGTAACGGACAAGACTTCAACCTTATTTGATCACATTCATTTGATCATATTTGAAACAGATATTGAACATATTGTGCAAAAGAGTACCATCCCGATTGGATTCAATGATCATAAACTGGTTCATTGTACAAGAAATGTTGTACGTGAACAAATTGTAACACAGAATATTGTAAATATTAGATCCATGAAGACATATTCTAAAAAGGTATTAGTGGGACATTTAAAACAAGCTAACTGGGACCCAGTAACACAATGTAACGATACCAGTGTTTCTTTTCCCACGTATCTCAGATGGCATCGTGTGCCTAGTCATTGTATTTCACTATAGATGATTATTCACTCCCCGGTTTTGGGAAGAAATCAACAATCCTGTTAAATCAGTGCCAGTCAGTGTCGGAATAAATGAGCTATAACTTGCTTAGTGTGTTGGCACGTACATTTTCACCGCACCCTACATATCAGTTCACACCTTACAAAAGACCGGCTCTCAGGTGCTCTGCTTGATTTAGATTTCACACCTGACAGTCGTCACGTGATGTAGCACCACACACTTAAGACATATGATACATTTCAAAGGAGTTTGTCGGCGACTGCAATTAATATAGCCGACTTAAGTTTACGCCAACGTCGATGGCTGTGTTATGAACTTTTACTAAAGTTCTTGATACTGTAGAAGTCTACTGCTACAACATATATGTTCAATTACACAATTAATCGACCATAAATTAATAGAACACATGACGGTTTGTGTGTGTGTGTGTGTGTGTGTGTGTGTGTGTGTGTGTGTGTGTGTGTGTGTGTGTGCGTGCGTGTGCGTATGTGTGTGTGTATGTGTGTGTATATATATATATATATTATATGTATATATATATACATATATATACATATATATATATATATATATATATATATATATAATTATGTATATATATATATATATATGTATATATACATATATATATATATATGTGTATATATATATATATATATGCATATCCACGAAACAAAAAAGTTTGGTTTCTGTTTCCAAACATTCGCTCAAATGTTTTGCAGTTTGAATAGTTTGTTTTGAAGAATAAACGGCAAAACATTGTTCTGCCGAAGTTACGAAGTGATACATCTAGCACCCCAGCTGTTTGATCGTAGTGTGGTCGTTTCGCACATTTGCACCTTGCTTTAAGACAACACGAAGATATACGGTAGTGACAAGACGAAGAGACGCGATAGAGATAAAGATATTTTAGAACCGTTATTTGTCTAAGACGATGGTGTTAGCAGACACATTAATTAGAAGTCTCCTTTACTGGGTTTTTCGCAATAAACCTCCGCTGGGTTTTTCCAATCTAATCCAACTCCATAATTAGGGCTACTGCTCACACGAATTCCAAATGTTATTGCTTCAATAAATAATATATTGCAGGCATTCTAAACATGAATGTGAACTCGTTTGCTTTTATTTTAGTTACTGCTTTTTATAGCTAGGGATGGATGATTGGTATTTACAGGGCACGAACCTACCCACACCATCCCGGTCCTTCCGTTTTACATTTCCTCACACCACTAAAATACACCAAATTGCACTACCCCAATAATTATTGTTCTCTCTCTCTCTCTCTCTCTCTCTCTCTCTCTCTCTC
>OZ023208.1:36697505-36699384 GCA_963995525.1 Escarpia spicata | reverse complement strand
ACAGACCACCAAAGCAAACATATTTCCTAGAAACATTTCAAGAGACTTTATATTCAATGTCCATGAAAGAGACAATTATTCTTGGTGATCTTAACTATTGTAAATCATTAATGAATCAACAAGAGTAACGGACAAGACTTCAACCTTATTTGATCACATTCATTTGATCATATTTGAAACAGATATTGAACATATTGTGCAAAAGAGTACCATCCCGATTGGATTCAATGATCATAAACTGGTTCATTGTACAAGAAATGTTGTACGTGAACAAATTGTAACACAGAATATTGTAAATATTAGATCCATGAAGACATATTCTAAAAAGGTATTAGTGGGACATTTAAAACAAGCTAACTGGGACCCAGTAACACAATGTAACGATACCAGTGTTTCTTTTCCCACGTATCTCAGATGGCATCGTGTGCCTAGTCATTGTATTTCACTATAGATGATTATTCACTCCCCGGTTTTGGGAAGAAATCAACAATCCTGTTAAATCAGTGCCAGTCAGTGTCGGAATAAATGAGCTATAACTTGCTTAGTGTGTTGGCACGTACATTTTCACCGCACCCTACATATCAGTTCACACCTTACAAAAGACCGGCTCTCAGGTGCTCTGCTTGATTTAGATTTCACACCTGACAGTCGTCACGTGATGTAGCACCACACACTTAAGACATATGATACATTTCAAAGGAGTTTGTCGGCGACTGCAATTAATATAGCCGACTTAAGTTTACGCCAACGTCGATGGCTGTGTTATGAACTTTTACTAAAGTTCTTGATACTGTAGAAGTCTACTGCTACAACATATATGTTCAATTACACAATTAATCGACCATAAATTAATAGAACACATGACGGTTTGTGTGTGTGTGTGTGTGTGTGTGTGTGTGTGTGTGTGTGTGTGTGTGTGTGTGTGTGTGTGTGTGTGTGTGTGTGTGCGTGCGTGTGCGTATGTGTGTGTGTATGTGTGTGTATATATATATATATATTATATGTATATATATATACATATATATACATATATATATATATATATATAATTATGTATATATATATATATATATGTATATATACATATATATATATATATGTGTATATATATATATATATATGCATATCCACGAAACAAAAAAGTTTGGTTTCTGTTTCCAAACATTCGCTCAAATGTTTTGCAGTTTGAATAGTTTGTTTTGAAGAATAAACGGCAAAACATTGTTCTGCCGAAGTTACGAAGTGATACATCTAGCACCCCAGCTGTTTGATCGTAGTGTGGTCGTTTCGCACATTTGCACCTTGCTTTAAGACAACACGAAGATATACGGTAGTGACAAGACGAAGAGACGCGATAGAGATAAAGATATTTTAGAACCGTTATTTGTCTAAGACGATGGTGTTAGCAGACACATTAATTAGAAGTCTCCTTTACTGGGTTTTTCGCAATAAACCTCCGCTGGGTTTTTCCAATCTAATCCAACTCCATAATTAGGGCTACTGCTCACACGAATTCCAAATGTTATTGCTTCAATAAATAATATATTGCAGGCATTCTAAACATGAATGTGAACTCGTTTGCTTTTATTTTAGTTACTGCTTTTTATAGCTAGGGATGGATGATTGGTATTTACAGGGCACGAACCTACCCACACCATCCCGGTCCTTCCGTTTTACATTTCCTCACACCACTAAAATACACCAAATTGCACTACCCCAATAATTATTGTTCTCTCTCTCTCTCTCTCTCTCTCTCTCTCTCTCTCTCTCTCTCTCTCTCTCTCTCTCTCTCTCTCTCTCTCTCTCTCTCTCTCTCTCTCTCTCTCCTCTCTCTCTCTCTCTCTCTCTCTCTCTCTCTCTCTCTCTCTCTCTCTCTCTC
>OZ023208.1:36650005-36695005 GCA_963995525.1 Escarpia spicata | reverse complement strand
GTCATCAACGTGGACTTGTTCACGGGATGATATTACTGTTGACGCATGAACGAGCGTGCTCTGAGTGTGAGATTTCTTGCTAAAAGACTAGTTGGTTCTATAGACTATGTTAGCCGAAGAAGTGCAGTGATGAAGCGGTTAGCTTCGGACTCGTGTGTTGCGGTGTCGAACCTTGGGTAAGTTCGTTCACTCTACCTTGCTCCAGTTCACTGAGCTGTATGAATGAGTACTTGGCTATAGACAGTGGTGGATAGTTGTGTACGAATCGTCTTCGCGCATTAATTGCTGCGTGCCTGGATGCTTCCCAGAGAAGTCGAGACAGTGTTCGATTGAACAGGTCTGCCAGGGAGTAAGGTATAAAGTGCTTTGAACAGATACTGCGTTATATAAGAACTTACTTTTTTATATATACGAACGTGTTTGTGAATATGTTCACATTTGATGCCAGCACTACGCATTCAGGATGTTTGTTCCAGCAATTGGGGTAGAATTCTGCAATTATAATTTCAAGAATTGTTCTCAACCAGATTTATGCCATTATGGTGTAGGTAGATATCAGGTGGGATGGGTTTTTAGGGAAAGCGGAACACTTTTTGGAGTTAGTGTGAAGTCTCAATAACGTCTCAGTCGGTGCCTCATCTCTTGTCGGGCATGACATCGGATCGAAGGTGCTCTCTGGAAAGTTTAAAGCTATGGGCTTAAGTAGATGAAGCGACAACTGTTATTGTTGCGTTCGGGTTATTTTGAATTTCGTTCATTTACTCGTTTCAGGCGGAACAAAGATGAACAAAATGCTGATAATAACAGGTACGTTCACATTCGTCCATAATTATGTATGTCTAACTAATATGGTACCGGTTAGATAACAAATGTCTCGATATAATAATGTCTTTCCATTGGTAATTGGCACTCTCTGTTGTGCACATGTATCAATGATCATGCATATAATATCCTTAGAAATGGTTGTCGATGCCTTTGTTTGATTATCGATCAAATTAGTTCTTAATCAATCATAGTTTCAGGTTGTACACGTTAGTATAACTCCGTAAGCTATATCCAGTATTCTTATATGTGTCACCTCCACGAACATTAACTGTTTTGGCATGATCGAAACTGATCAATAACTTAGTATACTGTTTTCTTTTTGATGCAGTTTTACTAATAGTATTATATAATGGTCAATATTAAAATGTTGATTATCTGTATTTTAATTTAAGCGTATGTCTAATTACGTACTTTAAATACATCCATCTTACAATCAATTCATTCTTACAATTACACGGGCGGTTCTCGTGTTGGCGATCAATGATTGCTCTTAGTGTGAGTCGAACGGATAGGCGTTATAGATACTTATGCAATGAACAGTTAAATTTACCAATTTGAAACTTACACATTTTTTATTCATTCATTCATTGTATGCGTCGTATGCACTAGTCTCTGTCGAATAAATACATTCCTGTTGTACGAAAACATTTCCTTTTGCAGCCGCGTTGCTGTGTCTCTTTGCCGCGATGTCCGCCCGTAACATGACGGCTGAAGAACTACTGAAGAAGATGACTTCCGGGACCCAAGGGCCATTCGGGCCACATGGACCGCACGGGCCGCACGGACCGCACGGGCCCCAGTTCTTGCCATTCTGCCGTGAGTTAATTCCTGACCGTCAAACATGGTTGCAGTGTATGCCTCAGGTGTTACCGTTGCTGCAGCTATACGATTAACGTGTTTTGTTGTGCGGAGCCAATAACCATAACTGCTCGCGTGTGAGCCGCTCTCTGGTTACGGTTCCCGTTACCGGGGATCATTTAAACTTCAAAATAAAACACGCTTAGTAACATGGATAACTGTAAAATCGTGAAGCTTTTTTATCTTGTTGCTGATATATAATTACAGTGCACTTTTTGTTTAACATAAATCGATGCATTATTATCGTGTGTGTGTTCGCCTCGCTATACAATTAGTTACCAGGAGTCCACCTTTCTCTTTTGTTTTAAAAAGTGCAGAAATGGTTTCGTGTTTCGAAGCTACGGGAGCTGGCCCTTCTGCCAATGCTACAAGTTCGTGCGAGACATCGCTAGTTGGGCTGAAGCTAAGGTAGGCGCTCAGTAGTAGTTGGTTGTCGAGTGTTCAGGCGTGACATCACTGTAATAACACGTTAGAGGTCGTCAGTTCGTCAAGTCAAAAAGAGTACAGTGTTTCGTATCGGTTCAAACCATAACTCAGACACACACGCACACGTATGCGCACGCACTCGCACGCACGCACGCACACACGCACACACACACACACACACTCATACACACACTCATACACACACGCCACTTCAACTGGGCAGTTGCATATATTACACAATTACTGTTAGTATAAATGTCGGCAAAATATTCTGCGTGTACCAACTGATTGGTTAACATCGCGATTCTCAGGTGTACTGTCAAGTGATGCGAGCCAACATGTTGGAGGTGAAGGATTCTTCAACCCAAGCCTGGCTCCAACGTCAACTCTACCTCAGAAGAAGTAAGATATACCAATGTTATCTTGATTGAAGAAGTCATTCACAAGTACAAAGTATGACCGTTGTTATCATAAACTGAAGTTATTCAGAGGTGCCAAATGGTATGAACAACAAAGCGGTAGATCTACCGTTTTCACGTCGTGGAGGCAGTAGTCGAAGACGGGCCGCCCCGAGTCTGGCACTGCGATCACGTGGAGGAGTTTGGAAAGGCGTTTCCAATCATGATCGATCAATTTGTCAATTTTAGGGTATATTTATTTAATGGTGCTTCCTTCATTTTCTACGTGAAATGTTAATTTCGCTGTAAGTTTGGTTTAAAATTGAGTAACGGAACAGACAGACATCGTCTCCTTAAAGAACCGTTGTACAATTAGATGTGTATTGTTGTGAAACGTACATCTTATCGCAAATGAATGACGCTTGCGGATTTGAGATTCAACAACGTGTGGGGCGTTTCCACTTTTCTTCCAGATACTTACAAGCACCATCTTTTGGAGAGAGCAGAATACTGGGTCGGAGCTACAGACCTGGAGGAAGAGAAGAGATGGCGGTGGGATCGTTCATGTAACTGCTTCCCAGAGGAGTTGAGATGGTGTTTGATTCAACAGATCTGCCAGGGAGTAAAGTGTAAAGCGTAAAGTGTAAAGTTGTGTTGGTGTAGTGAGTTTCTACAGGTACACCATACTAGTGGTCCAGTAATTAAAATAGCATTAGTGTTATCGCATTCCTAGTATATATCGGACGTCGAATAGAAGCACACATTAACCCAACCCCTACACATTTTAACAATACATGAGTAGTGCTTTTATTAATAATTTATTGTAATACATAATCATTATACTTACATTTTTATTGGCTAACACAAACACTGGTCGCTTTCAGACACCGTTTTGTCCCCCACGTACTGGCTTTGACGCGAACCGAACAACTATTTGCTCTACCAGAACTGCATGGCCATCAAAGAACGCTCGCCGAATAGTCGTACTTACAGCTGGTTCGACGACGACTGTTACCAGAAGAAGTTCTACATCTGCGAGAGACGCGGCTTTTATTGCTGGAGCTATAACTGCTGGGGCCTGTATTCAAAAGGTCCGAAAATGGACATTCCTATGGACATAGCGAGCGCGAAAAAAGCGCCGGCCGGCGTGGCAGCACCGGCAGCAGCGAACGAGAAAGTGGCGTTTGAGGAGTAATGACCGCGAAACAAGCGATGTATTATGAATTCTCGCAATTTAATAAATCATGCACCCATTGCTTCTGAGTTTGTTTATGCATATATTAATAAACACGGTCAATGCGAATCCTTATAACTTTAGTCGCGTTAGGTTTGTTAGTATTTGGGTATAAACCATGAACAAAAATGCAAAGGGTAATTAGGTTTGACCTCTCCTTGCACACACACACTCCTCTTCCTTTAAGAAGGTGTCCTCCTATTGTTGCCTTAGCACCTTGTTTATTGCCGATCCCTGAGATCATATTTCTCGTTGACGCGTTTGTTTGGTGGTGATTTTTCCTTTGTATGTGATGAAGTAATTGTATCCATTGTCTAGTCTTCGTTGTATCTCTTGATGCAACGTGTATTCCTGTTCCTTGCATGGTATGTTTTGTATGGGTTTATATACACATTTTTCCAGTTGTTGCCTTTTTCTCTGATGGAATTTGTGTTTTTTAATACCTTAAACTTGCCGTAGCTAGTTGATAGTTTGACTACTATTTTGTGGCATACCATTGTTAACACGTTAATACCACCTAGTGGCATGCCTATTTTATTACGTCCACGCCATAAAGGATCTATGTTCTGTAGATGGAAAAGAGTCAATACCGAAATGTAATAAGAAAACAATGTATATATTCGTGTACCTGGAACGGTTATAATTTATGAATAAAGTGTACGTTTGACATAGGGAAACCCGACGAGGGTTGGTGAATGGGGCAACTTAATTTTTGCGAACTTGAAGGAATATGATGCACCGACCCTACCGGTTGTAATATAATAATATAACAAACGTCAAAATAAAGAACAACGGTATTCAAACAGTTATAATATCCTTTAATGCAACCTTAGAGTGAAATAAGTTATTACATTATTATATAAAGTGTATCCTCATGAAGTATAAATGTAACACTGAAAAAGTTCCTGCCTTATTCAGGTGAAAAAACTAAGCACCAGTTGTCTAACAGTCAACTTTCTACATCACAGTTTTCTGACATTGTTCGCTGATGTGTAGCGGCGCGAATTAACACCAGTAGTTCGTGTAGTACCCGTGATGTCCCGTTTCGTCGTCGTACTGCGGTGTCGGTTGACTCTCACAGACACCGATCTGTCTCGTCGGTGTATACCGCATGCCCACGTAGTAGTCTTGTTGTGCGGTGGCGTGTGTCGAACAAGCGGCCTGCGCACGCTGTCGGTAGACCTCGAGTAGCCGGAAGTTGGTCTGAGCGCGACCGCGCGCCTGGCGCCGGTTGAAGTCTCCGCGCTTGAAGTCGTCCAGACACGCCGGGTGGATGGACCAGTAGAAGCCGCGGCCTGACGGAGCGCGGCCGCTCTTGACGAAGCACTCGTTCACCGACAGGTTGTGTCGTACGCTGTTCCGCCACGCCGACTTACAGCGCTCGTAGTAGGGGAAGTTGCGGATAACGAACTCGTAGATGTCGTTGAGGAGGGACCGTTTCTGCGGCGCATTCAGAATGGCCAGCGCGATCATCGTCAAGTAGGACTCAAATGGCTTCTTGTCGGTGAAGACCGTCGTTTTGTCACAGGTCGCCTTGGTCAAGTACGACATCAACGGCTTGTTGTCCGAGAAGGTCGTCGTCTTGTCGCAGGTCGCCTTGGTCAAGTATGACACCAACGGCTCCTTGTCCGAGGAGGTCGTCGTCTTGCTGTTGTCTGGTGTCAACATATGGGCCTCTGTCACAAAGTGACCTATGTCCGGTGGCGCGTCTCGCGAGTGCTTTACGACGGGGAAGTTTGTAAGGTAATTCCCTGCTACCCGTAGTTCAGCAGCTTCAACGGAGGGAACGTCTATCTTTCTCTTCCGCGACACGGGGTAGGCGGCATACGGAGGAAACGTGGCGACGTCTGGTGGTGACTGTTGAACAACAACTGGGAGCGACGTGGAAATGACATCCGGCAGCATGGACGGTGTCGATATGACATGCGTCACCTGTTGTTGCTGGCAAGCCGATGGATCGAAACTGTCCTGAACAACGGTGTCAACCCAGTCGTCGAAGGCAATGACACCACTGGTTGTCGTCAGACGTATTTGAGAAGTCACCACCACGACCACTTCCAATCACACTTCTACTGACGTCACGGGATGTTGGACTGACGTCACACGAAGACGACCAGAAACCGCTGTCGTCCAACTGGATGT
This sequence comes from Escarpia spicata, assembly GCA_963995525.1. Classification (NCBI taxonomy): domain Eukaryota; kingdom Metazoa; phylum Annelida; class Polychaeta; order Sabellida; family Siboglinidae; genus Escarpia; species Escarpia spicata. The sequence goes on along the minus strand of OZ023208.1, from coordinate 36,689,122 downwards.
CGTCGGCCGAAAGGAAGTCGTCCGGTGAGATGGCAGCTAGTGACAACGACTGCACGACGTCCGAGTTGTATTCGACACCCTGAAAGAAGTGTTCGTCGTACCACCGCGAGAACGCAGCCAGCGATGTCGTCGTCGAGTCAGTGCTAGTCGCCTCACTAGTCGACTGTGTATAAACGAACAAATCCTTCCTCGGCCTCGTAGTCGATTTACCAGTAATCTCCATCTCGTCCACTGACGCCAACGTAGATCCCGTGGTGACCACCGACTACGCAGCGAACTCCGTGCAATATAGTTCCAGAGAAGAACGTTCCTCTGCGTGACCAGTGATGATGTGACGACACCAATAAACTGGGGTATTTTATACATACCGCCGATATTACGGTACCCGTATAAACCGGCATGTTGACATCTGACACGCGTACTGTCAGTCAGAAATCGAAGTATCGAAACAATGGTATAACAGAACCTGTTCACACCTATGGGATGACAGAGATTTCATTCAACCGCGGACAGCGTCAACTTGTCACACCAGCCGGCATCACCCACTCGTGACACCCTTCACACCATTTCACTCCTCTCGCTAAAGACAATGGGTTTTCTTTCCTATGCAATTTAACTTATTAATTATATCCCTACAGCAACCACACAAATGCATTTCTCAATAATAAAACGCGATAATAAAATATCGCGATCACGAAACTAGATTATAACTCCGCAGCAGGGAACATTATTTTCTTAGCATTACTTTTTCTGTAATATATTTACGTATGCATTTCTATTGATCGGGTGCTATATAAATATTTTTATTTCTTGCAACTGCACGGACATACGCTCCCGAACGTCAACACTGTCACATCAGTGTCACAGCAAACTATGCAGACACGATCTTAGGATTTTCTCGACGAAGTACCATCATAGGCAATAAAGAAATAAAATATATAAAGTTTTGGTAAGACTTGCTTTGAATATGCCAACTCATTTTGAAACTCCACTCTCCAAAGACGTGACTGCCCCCGAGAAGGTCTAAAGGAGAGCAGCATGCTGGGCCACCGACAGACACCGCCACATGTCTTGCATATATTCCAAGCTAGAGACACTAATCAGACCAACCCTCAAAGAAAGTACGCATCAACATGTCCGGCCTGTTGACTGGGTGCGTTTGGTGCGTTGGCAGTACTAGGCACCTCCGCGCCGAGGTAAGGGTTCCGCTTGGTCCGCATGATTTTGATTTGAAATCGTGACGTTTTGAAGAAAAAGTAAGAACACCTCGATCTTCCGAGGTTATGTTGGACGTTAACGAAAATACGTCGGCAAAATGTGCAAAGACAACGCAAAAAGTCTCCCAAAGCCCCCTAAACAACGAACAAATCTTTGACCAAATGAAGGTGGTCACTAAGTAGAAGAACAATAAAGTCAGGGAAGCTAGACCGCAATAAACCTCTAATATCTAAGACAATTAATTAGGGTAAATATTACTAATTATTGTTTTGTATCATACTAATTATCGTCGTGTGAATGGCTGTGTAGAGGTATTGATATATTGTTAAATAATTGCATGATTTGTTCGTTGGACAAACGTATGTGACTTGCCCGCGCCCGACCTCAAACAAAACTGTTTCTGTCAAGTGTCAATTAATACAAACACTAACAGCAGACGACACGCACTGCCAGCTTACACGTTCTGGGTCTGAGACCCGTGTCAAGTGTCACACGTCGTGTGTGTGACAATTTGACGCTGTCTTCAAATATCGTTCAGTCATGAGCGTGACCATCAGTCGATGGACGGCAGACAACCTGTAGCTAGTCCCTACAGATAGTCTTCCGTTGTGTCAAACACGTCGCTAGCGAATCTTCTACCCCTAGCTCCGCGGCTGAGCGGTGCCACAACTCCACATCAGTCAGTGTTCAGTTCTGCTTTCTTCTCTATTTCTCAACATCTTTTTCGGTCTTCTGTGATTTGTATTGTTGTGAAACGTACATCTTATCGCAAATGAATGACGCTTGCGGATTTGAGATTCAACAACGTGTGGGGCGTTTCCACTTTTCTTCCAGATACTTACAAGCACCATCTTTTGGAGAGAGCAGAATACTGGGTCGGAGCTACAGACCTGGAGGAAGAGAAGAGATGGCGGTGGGATCGTTCATGTAACTGCTTCCCAGAGGAGTTGAGATGGTGTTTGATTCAACAGATCTGCCAGGGAGTAAAGTGTAAAGCGTAAAGTGTAAAGTTTTGTTGGTGTAGTGAGTTTCTACAGGTACACCATACTAGTGGTCCAGTAATTAAAATAGCATTAGTGTTATCGCATTCCCAGTATATATCGGACGTCGAATAGAAGCACACATTAACCCAACCCCTACACATTTTAACAATACATGAGTAGTGCTTTTATTAATAATTTATTGTAATACATAATCATTATACTTACATTTGTATTGGCTAACACAAACACTGGTCGCTTTCAGACACCGATTTGTCCCCCACGTACTGGCTTCGACGCGAACCGAACAACTATTTGCTCTACCAGAACTGCATGGCCATCAAAGAACGCTCGCCGAACAGTCGTACTTACAGCTGGTTCGACGACGACTGTTACCAGAAGAAGTTCTACATCTGCGAGAGACGCGGCTTTTATTGCTGGAGCTATAACTGCTGGGGCCTGTATTCAAAAGGTCCGAAAATGGACATTCCTATGGACATAGCGAGCGCGAAAAAAGCGCCGGCCGGCGTGGCAGCACCGGCAGCAGCGAACGAGAAAGTGGCGTTTGAGGAGTAATGACCGCGAAACAAGCGATGTATTATGAATTCTCGCAATTTAATAAATCATGCACCCATTGCTTCTGAGTTTGTTTATGCATATATTAATAAACACGGTCAATGCGAATCCTTATAACTTTAGTCGCGTTAGGTTTGTTAGTATTTGGGTATAAACCATGAACAAAAATGCAAAGGGTAATTAGGTTTGACCTCTCCTTGCACACACACTCCTCTTCCTTTAAGAAGGTGTCCTCCTATTGTTGCCTTGGCACCTTGTTTAGGGCCGATCCCTGAGATCATATTTCTCGTTGACGCGTTTGTTTGGTGGTGATTTTTCCTTTGTGTGTGATGAAGTAATTGTATCCATTGTCTAGTCTTCGTTGTATCTCTTGATGCAACGTGTATTCCTGTTCCTTGCATGGTATGTTTTGTATGGGTTTATATACAAATTTTTCCAGTTGTTGCCTTTTTCTCTGATGGAATTTGTGTTTTTTAATACCTTAAACTTGCCGTAGCTAGTTGATAGTTTGACTACTATTTTGTGGCATACCATTGTTAACACGTTAATACCACCTAGTGGCATGCCTATTTTATTACGTCCACGCCATAAAGGATCTATGTTCTGTAGATGGAAAAGAGTCAATACCGAAATGTAATAAGAAAACAATGTATATATTCGTGTACCTGGAACGGTTATAATTTATGAATAAAGTATACGTTTAACATAGGGAAACCCGACGAGGGTTGGTGAATGGGGCAACTTAATTTTTGCGAACTTGAAGGAATATGATGCACCGACCCTACCGGTTGTAATATAATAATATAACAAACGTCAAAATAAAAAACAACGGTATTCAAACAGTTACAATATCCTTTAATGCAACCTTAGAGTGAAATAAGTTATTACATTATTATATAAAGTGTATCCTCATGAAGTATAAATGTAACACTGAAAAAATTCCTGCCTTATTCAGGTGAAAAAACTAAGCACCAGTTGTCTAACAGTCAACTTTCTACATCACAGTTTTCTGACATTGTTCGCTGATGTGTAGCGGCGCGAATTAACACCAGTAGTTCGTGTAGTACCCGTGATGTCCCGTTTCGTCGTCGTACTGCGGTGTCGGTTGACTCTCACAGACACCGATCTGTCTCGTCGGTGTATACCGCATGCCCACGTAGTAGTCTTGTTGTGCGGTGGCGTGTGTCGAACAAGCGGCCTGCGCACGCTGTCGGTAGACCTCGAGTAGCCGGAAGTTGGTCTGAGCGCGACCGCGCGCCTGGCGCCGGTTGAAGTCTCCGCGCTTGAAGTCGTCTAGACACGCCGGGTGGATGGACCAGTAGAAGCCGCGGCCTGACGGAGCGCGGCCGCTCTTGACGAAGCACTCGTTCACCGACAGGTTGTGTCGTACGCTGTTCCGCCACGCCGACTTACAGCGCTCGTAGTAGGGGAAGTTGCGGATAACGAACTCGTAGATGTCGTTGAGGAGGGACCGTTTCTGCGGCGCATTCAGAATGGCCAGCGCGATCATCGTCAAGTAGGACTCAAATGGCTTCTTGTCGGTGAAGACCGTCGTTTTGTCACAGGTCGCCTTGGTCAAGTACGACATCAACGGCTTGTTGTCCGAGAAGGTCGTCGTCTTGTCGCAGGTCGCCTTGGTCAAGTATGACATCAACGGCTCCTTGTCCGAGGAGGTCGTCGTCTTGCTGTTGTCTGGTGTCAACATATGGGCCTCTGTCACAAAGTGACCTATATCCGGTGGCGCGTCTCGCGAGTGCTTTACGACGGGGAAGTTTGTAAGGTAATTCCCTGCTACCCGTAGTTCAGCAGCTTCAACGGAGGGAACGTCTATCTTTCTCTTCCGCGACACGGGGTAGGCGGCATACGGAGGAAACGTGGCGACGTCTGGTGGTGACTGTTGAACAACAACTGGGGGCGACGTGGAAATGACATCCGGCAGCATGGACGGTGTCGATATGACATGCGTCACCTGTTGTTGCTGGCAAGCCGATGGATCGAAACTGTCCTGAACAACGGTGTCAACCCAGTCGTCGAAGGCAATGACACCACTGTGGTTGTCGTCAGACGTATTTGAGAAGTCACCACCACGACCACTTCCAATCACACTTCTACTGACGTCACGGGATGTTGGACTGACGTCACACGAAGACGACCAGAAACCGCTGTCGTCCAACTGGATGTCGTCGGCCGAAAGGAAGTCATCCGGTGAGATGGCAGCTAGTGACAACGACTGCACGACGTCCGAGTTGTATTCGACACCCTGAAAGAAGTGTTCGTCGTACCACCGCGAGAACGCAGCCAGCGATGTCGTCGTCGAGTCAGTGCTAGTCGCCTCACTAGTCGACTGTGTATAAACGAACAAATCCTTCCTCGGCCTCGTAGTCGATTTACCAGTAATCTCCATCTCGTCCACTGACGCCAACGTAGATCCCGTGGTGACCACCGACTACGCAGCGAACTCCGTGCAATATAGTTCCAGAGAAGAACGTTCCTCTGCGTGACCAGTGATGATGTGACGACACCAATAAACTGGGGTATTTTATACATACCGCCGATATTACGGTACCCGTATAAACCGGCATGTTGACATCTGACACGCGTACTGTCAGTCAGAAATCGAAGTATCGAAACAATGGTATAACAGAACCTGTTCACACCTATGGGATGACAGAGATTTCATTCAACCGCGGACAGCGTCAACTTGTCACACCAGCCGGCATCACACACTCGTGACACCCTTCACACCATTTCACTCCTCTCGCTAAAGACAATGGGTTTTCGTTCCTTTGCAGTTAATCTTATCAATTATATCCCTACAGCAACCACACAAACGCATTTCTCAATAATAAAACGCGATAACAAAATATCGCGATCACGAAACTAGATTATAACTCCGCAGCAGGGAACATTATTTTTTTAGCATTACTTTTTCTGTAATATATTTACGTAAGCATTTCTATTGATCGGGTGCTATATAAATATTTTTATTTCTTGCAACTGCACGGACATACGCTCCCGAACGTCAACACTGTCACATCAGTGTCACAGCAAACTATGCAGACACGATCTTAGGATTTTCTCGACGAAGTACCATCATAGGCAATAAAGAAATAAAATATATAAAGTTTTGGTAAGACTTGCTTTGAATATGCCAACTCATTTTGAAACTCCACTCTCCAAAGACGTGACTGCCCCCGAGAAGGTCTAAAGGAGAGCAGCATGCTGGGCCACCGACAGACACCGCCACATGTCTTGCATATATTCCAAGCTAGAGACACTAATCAGACCAACCCTCAAAGAAAGTACGCATCAACATGTCCGGCCTGTTGACTGGGGGCGTTTGGTGCGTTGGCAGTACTAGGCACCTCCGCGCCGAGGTAAGGGTTCCGCTTGGTCCGCATGATTTTGATTTGAAATCGTGACGTTTTGAAGAAAAAGTAAGAACACCTCGATCTTCCGAGGTTATGTTGGACGTTAACGAAAAGACGTCGGCAAAATGTGCAAAGACAACGCAAAAAGTCTCCCAAAGCCCCCTAAACAACGAACAAATCTTTGACCAAATGAAGGTGGTCACTAAGTAGAAGAACAAGAAAGTCAGGGAAGCTAGACCGCAATGAACCTCTAATATCTAAGACAATTAATTAGGGTAAATATTACTAATTATTGTTTTGTATCATACTAATTATCGTCGTGTGAATGGCTGGTAACAGGTATTGATATATTGTTAATTGCATGATTTGTTCGTTGGACAAACGTATGTGACTTGCCCGCGCCCGACCTCAAACAAAACTGTTTCTGTCAAGTGTCAATTAATACAAACACTAACAGCAGACGACACGCACTGCCAGCTTACACGTTCTGGGTCTGATACCCGTGTCAAGTGTCACACGTCGTGTGTGTGACAATTTGACCCTGTCTTCAAATATCGTTCAGTCATGAGCGTGACCATCAGTCGATGGACGGCAGACAACCTGTAGCTAGTCCCTACAGATAGTCTTCCGTTGTGTCAAACACGTCGCTAGCGAATCTTCTACCCCTAGCTCCGCGGCTGAGCGGTGCCACGACTCCACACCAGTCAGTGTTCAGTTCTGCTTTCTTCTCTATTTCTCAACATATTTTTCGGTCTTCTGTGATTGGCGTAAACAATTCGCCATTCGTACCTGCCTTTTCAAGGTCTCGGTTTACACTGTAATTACATTTTAATTTTGGTTTTCCTCGTCTTAGTTTCCTTTGCCACGCAGACTTATTTGCGGTGTGGAATGGGAGAAGTGTTGGATATTTTCTGCAGTTCCAGGGGGGTTAGTGTTGGAGATTGTCCACGGTTTAAAGGGAGGGTACTGTTGGAGAATGTTTAAATCAATCATGAGATGCATTTGCTGCTCTGACGTTACTTGGATCACGGGAGGGAGTGTTGAGGGGAAGGGGTGTTGACGGGATGAGATGTTGACAAGATGGGGTATTGTAGAGAAGGGGTTTTGACGGGATTGGATGTTGACGAGATGGGGCGTTGTAGAGAAGGGGTGTTGACGGGATGGGATGTTTAAGGGAAGGGGTGTTGACGGGATGGGATGCTGACGGGATGGGGTGATGAAGGGAAGGAGTGATGAAGGGAAGGGGTGTTGACGGGATTGGGTGTTGACGGGAGGGGTGTTGAAGGGACGGGGTGTTGATGGGACGGGGTGTTGACGGGATGGGGTGTTGACGGGAGTGGTGTTTACGGGAGGGGTGTTGATGGTAGGGGTGTTGGAGGGAGGGGTGTTGAAAGGAAGGGGTGTTGATGGGAGGGGTGTTGAAGGGAAGAGGTGTTGATAGGAGGGGTTGTTTTACATTTCTCAGGAGTCTTTCTAACTGTACCACCTTTGACGGTCACCAAAAAATCGACCAAAAAAAAATTGGGGGCGCCCCCATTCTAAATATCGGGTGCTCAACCTACCCCACGCCCCACCCATTCTGATGCCACCACTACGCATTCAGGATGTTTGTTCCAGCAATTGGGGTAGTATTCTGCAATTATAATTTCAAGAATTGTTCTCAACCAGATTTATGCCATTATGGCGTAGGTAGATATCAGGTGGGATTGGTTTTTAAGGAAAGCGGAACATTTTTTGGAGTTGGTGTGAAGTCTCAATAACGTCTCAGTCGGTGCCTCATCTCTTCTCGGGCATGACATCGGATCGAAGGTGTTCTTTGGAAAGTTTAAAGCTAAGGGCTTAAGTAGATGAAGCGACAACTGTTATTGTTGCGTTCGGGTTATTTTGAATTTCGTACATTTACTCGTTTCAGGCGGAACAAAAATGAACAAAATGCTGATAATAACAGGTACGTTCACATTCGTCCATAATTATGTATGTCTAACTAATATGGTACCGGTTAGATAACAAATATCTCGATATAATAATGTCTTTCCATTGGTAATTGGCACTCTCTGTTGTGCACATGTATCAATGATCATGCATATAATATCCTTAGAAATGGTCGTCGATGCCTTTGTTTGATTATCGATCAAATTAGTTCTTATTCAATCATAGTTTCAGGTTGTACACGTTAGTATACCTCCGTAAGCAATATCCAGTATTCTTATACGTGTCACCACCACGAACATTAACTGTTTTGGTATGTTCGAAAATGGTCAATAACTTAGTACACTGTTTTCTTTTTGATGCTATTTTACTAATAGTATTATATAATGGTCAATATTAAAATGTTTATTATCTTTATTTTAATTTAAGCGTATGTCTAATTACGTACTTTATATACATCCGTCTTACAATCAATTCATTGTTACAATTACACGGGTGGTTCTCGTGTTGGCGATCAATGATTGCTCTTAGTGTGAGTCGGACGGATAGGCGTTATAGATACTTATGCAATGAACAGTTAAATTTACTAATTTGAAACTTACACATTTTGTATTCATTCATTCATTGTATGCGTCGTATGCACTAGTCTCTGCCGAATTTCCTGTTGTACGAAAACATTTCCTTTTGCAGCCCCGTTGCTGTGTCTCTTTGCCCCAGTGTCCGCCCGTAACATGGCGTATGAAGAACTAACGAAGAAGATGAACTCCGGGACCCAAGGGCCATTCGGCCCACACGGACCGCACGGGCCCCAGTTCTTGCCATTCTGCCGTAAGTTAATTCCTGACAACCAAACATGGTTGCAGTGTATGCCTCAGGTGTTGCTAGTACGTTACCGTTGCTGCAACTATGCGATTAACGTGTTATGTTATGTGGAGCCAATAACCACAACTGCTCGCGTGTGAGCCGCTTCTCTGGTTAAGGTTCCCGTTACCGGGTATCATTTAAACTTCAAAATAAAACACGCTTAGTAACATGGATAACTGTCAAATCGTGAAGCTTTTTTATCTTGTTGCTGATATATAATTACAGTGCACTTTTTGTTTAGCATAAATCGATGCATTATTATCGCGTGTGTGTTCGCCTCGCTATACAATTAGTTACCAGGAGTCCACCTTTCTCTTTTGTTTTAAACACTGCAGAAATGGTTTCGTATTTCGAATCTACGGAAGCTGGCCGTACTGCCAATGCTACAAGTTCGTGCGAGACATCGCTAGCTGGGTTGAAGCCAAGGTAAGCGCTTAGTAGTAGTTGGTTGTCGAGTGTTCAGGCGTGACATCACTGTATAATACCACGTTAGAGGTCGTCAGTTCATCAAGTCTAAAAGAGTACAGTGTTTCGTATCGGTTCAAACCATAACTCAGACACACACGCACACGTACGCGCACGCACTCGCACGCACGCACGCATACACACACACACACACACACGCCACTTCAACTGGGCAGTTGCATATATTATACAATTACTGTTAGTATAAATGTCGGCAAAATATTCTGCGTGTACCAACTGATTTGTTAACATCGCGATTCTCAGGTGTACTGTCAAGTGATGCGAGCCAACATGTTGGAGGTGAAGGATTCTTCAACCCAAGCCTGGCTCCAACGTCAACTCTACCTCAGAAGAAGTAAGATATACCAATGTTATCTTGATTGAAGAAGTCATTCACAAGTACAAAGTATGACCGTTGTTATCATAAACTGAAGTTATTCAGAGGTGCCAAATGGTATGAACAACAAAGCGGTAGATCTACCGTTTTCACGTCGTGGAGACAGTAGTCGAAGACGGGCCGCCTCGAGTCTGGCACTGCGATCACGTGGAGGAGTTTGGAAAGGCGTTTCCAATCATGATCGATCAATTTGTCAATTTTAGGGTATATTTATTTAATGGTGCTTCCTTCATTTTCTACGTGAAATGTTAATTTCGCTGTAAGTTTGGTTTAAAATTGAGTAACGGAACAGACAGACATCGTCTCCATAAAGAACCGTTGTACAATTAGATGTGTATTGTTGTGAAACGTACATCTTATCGCAAATGAATGACGCTTGCGGATTTGAGATTCAACAACGTGTGGGGCGTTTCCACTTTTCTTCCAGATACTTACAAGCACCATCTTTTGGAGAGAGCAGAATACTGGGTCGGAGCTACAGACCTGGAGGAAGAGAAGAGATGGCGGTGGGATCGTTCATGTAACTGCTTCCCAGAGGAGTTGAGATGGTGTTTGATTCAACAGATCTGCCAGGGAGTAAAGTGTAAAGCGTAAAGTGTAAAGTTTTGTTGGTGTAGTGAGTTTCTACAGGTACACCATACTAGTGGTCCAGTAATTAAAATAGCATTAGTGTTATCGCATTCCTAGTATATATCGGACGTCGAATAGAAGCACACATTAACCCAACCCCTACACATTTTAACAATACATGAGTAGTGCTTTTATTAATAATTTATTGTAATACATAATCATTATACTTACATTTTTATTGGCTAACACAAACACTGGTCGCTTTCAGACACCGTTTTGTCCCCCACGTACTGGCTTCGACGCGAACCGAACAACTATTTGCTCTACCAGAACTGCATGGCCATCAAAGAACGCTCGCCGAACAGTCGTACTTACAGCTGGTTCGACGACGACTGTTACCAGAAGAAGTTCTACATCTGCGAGAGACGCGGCTTTTATTGCTGGAGCTATAACTGCTGGGGCCTGTATTCAAAAGGTCCGAAAATGGACATTCCTATGGACATAGCGAGCGCGAAAAAAGCGCCGGCCGGCGTGGCAGCACCGGCAGCAGCAAACTAGAAAGTGGTGTTTGAGGAGTAATGACCGCGAAACAAGCGATGTATTATGAATTCTCGCAATTTAATAAATCATGCACCCATTGCTTCTGAGTTTGTTTATGCATATATTAATAAACACGGTCAATGCGAATCCTTATAACTTTAGTCGCGTTAGGTTTGTTAGTATTTGGGTATAAACCATGAACAAAAATGCAAAGGGTAATTAGGTTTGACCTCTCCTTGCACACACACACTCCTCTTCCTTTAAGAAGGTGTCCTCCTATTGTTGCCTTGGCACCTTGTTTAGGGCCGATCCCTGAGATCATATTTCTCGTTGACGCGTTTGTTTGGTGGTGATTTTTCCTTTGTATGTGATGAAGTAATTGTATCCATTGTCTAGTCTTCGTTGTATCTCTTGATGCAACGTGTATTCCTGTTCCTTGCATGGTATGTTTTGTATGGGTTTATATACACATTTTTCCAGTTGTTGCCTTTTTCTCTGATGGAATTTGTGTTTTTTAATACCTTAAACTTGCCGTAGCTAGTTGATAGTTTGACTACTATTTTGTGGCATACCATTGTTAACACGTTAATACCACTTAGTGGCATGCCTATTTTATTACGTCCACGCCATAAAGGATCTATGTTCTGTAGATGGAAAAGAGTCAATACCGAAATGTAATAAGAAAACAATGTATATATTCGTGTACCTGGAACGGTTATAATTTATGAATAAAGTATACGTTTAACATAGGGAAACCCGACGAGGGTTGGTGAATGGGGCAACTTAATTTTTGCGAACTTGAAGGAATATGATGCACCGACCCTACCGGTTGTAATATAATAATATAACAAACGTCAAAATAAAGAACAACGGTATTCAAACAGTTACAATATCCTTTAATGCAACCTTAGAGTGAAATAAGTTATTACATTATTATATAAAGTGTATCCTCATGAAGTATAAATGTAACACTGAAAAAGTTCCTGCCTTATTCAGGTGAAAAAACTAAGCACCAGTTGTCTAACAGTCAACTTTCTACATCACAGTTTTCTTACATTGTTCGCTGATGTGTAGCGGCGCGAATTAACACCAGTAGTTCGTGTAGTACCCGTGATGTCCCGTTTCGTCGTCGTACTGCGGTGTCGGTTGACTCTCACAGACACCGATCTGTCTCGTCGGTGTATACCGCATGCCCATGTAGTAGTCTTGTTGTGCGGTGGCGTGTGTCGAACAAGCGGCCTGCGCACGCTGTCGGTAGACCTCGAGTAGCCGGAAGTTGGTCTGAGCGCGACCGCGCGCCTGGCGCCGGTTGAAGTCTCCGCGCTTGAAGTCGTCCAGACACGCCGGGTGGATGGACCAGTAGAAGCCGCGGCCTGACGGAGCGCGGCCGCTCTTGACGAAGCACTCGTTCACCGACAGGTTGTGTCGTACGCTGTTCCGCCACGCCGACTTACAGCGCTCGTAGTAGGGGAAGTTGCGGATAACGAACTCGTAGATGTCGTTGAGGAGGGACCGTTTCTGCGGCGCATTCAGAATGGCCAGCGCGATCATCGTCAAGTAGGACTCAAATGGCTTCTTGTCGGTGAAGACCGTCGTTTTGTCACAGGTCGCCTTGGTCAAGTATGACATCAACGGCTCCTTGTCCGAGGAGGTCGTCGTCTTGCTGTTGTCTGGTGTCAACATATGGGCCTCTGTCACAAAGTGACCTATGTCCGGTGGCGCGTCTCGCGAGTGCTTTACGACGGGGAAGTTTGTAAGGTAATTCCCTGCTACCCGTAGTTCAGCAGCTTCAACGGAGGGAACGTCTATCTTTCTCTTCCGCGACACGGGGTAGGCGGCATACGGAGGAAACGTGGCGACGTCTGGTGGTGACTGTTGAACAACAACTGGGGGCGACGTGGAAATGACATCCGGCAGCATGGACGGTGTCGATATGACATGCGTCACCTGTTGTTGCTGGCAAGCCGATGGATCGAAACAGTCCTGAACAACGGTGTCAACCCAGTCGTCGAAGGCAATGACACCACTGTGGTTGTCGTCAGACGTATTTGAGAAGTCACCACCACGATCACTTCCAATCACACTTCTACTGACGTCACGGGATGTTGGACTGACGTCACACGAAGACGACCAGAAACCGCTGTCGTCCAACTGGATGTCGTCGGCCGAAAGGAAGTCGTCCGGTGAGATGGCAGCTAGTGACAACGACTGCACGACGTCCGAGTTGTATTCGACACCCTGAAAGAAGTGTTCGTCGTACCACCGCGAGAACGCAGCCAACGATGTCGTCGTCGAGTCAGTGCTAGTCGCCTCACTAGTCGACTGTGTATAAACGAACAAATCCTTCCTCGGCCTCGTAGTCGATTTACCAGTAATCTCCATCTCGTCCACTGACGCCAACGTAGATCCCGTGGTGACCACCGACTACGCAGCGAACTCCGTGCAATATAGTTCCAGAGAAGAACGTTCCTCTGCGTGACCAGTGATGATGTGACGACACCAATAAACTGGGGTATTTTATACATACCGCCGATATTACGGTGCCCGTGTAAACCGGCATGTTGACATCTGACGCGCGTACTGTCAGTCAGAAATCGAAGTATCGAAACAATGGTATAACAGAACCTGTTCACACCTATGGTATGACAGAGATTTCATTCAACCGCGGACAGCGTCAACTTGTCACACCAGCCGGCATCACCCACTCGTGACACCCTTCACACCATTTCACTCCTCTCGCTAAAGACAATGGGTTTTCGTTCCTTTGCAGTTAATCTTATCAATTATATCCCTACAGCAACCACACAAACGCATTTCTCAATAATAAAACGCGATAACAAAATATCGCGATCACGAAACTAGATTATAACTCCGCAGCAGGGAACATTATTTTCTTAGCATTACTTTTTCTGTAATATATTTACGTATGCATTTCTATTGATCGGGTGCTATATAAATATTTTTATTTCTTGCAACTGCACGGACATACGCTCCCGAACGTCAACACTGTCACATCAGTGTCACAGCAAACTATGCAGACACGATCTTAGGATTTTCTCGACGAAGTACCATCATAGGCAATAAAGAAATAAAATATATAAAGTTTTGGTAAGACTTGCTTTGAATATGCCAACTCATTTTGGAACTCCACCCTCCAAAGATGTGACTGCCCCCGAGAAGGTCTAGAGGAGAACAGCACGCTGGGCCACTGACAGACACCGCCACATGTCTTGCGTAGATTCCAAGCTAGATACACTAATCAGACCAGTCCTCAAAGAAAGTACGCATCAACATGTCCGACCTGTTGACTGGGGGGTGCGTTTGGTGCGTATGCAGTACTAGGCACCTCCGCGCTGAGGCCAGAGTTCCGCTTGGTCCGCATGATTTTGATTTGAAATCGTGACGTTTTGAAGAAAAAGTAAGAACACCTCGATCTTCCGAGGTTATGTTGGACGTCAACGAAAAGACGTCGGAAAAATGGGCAAAGACAACGCAAAAAGTCTCCCAAAGCCCTCCTAAAAAAACGAACAAATCTTTGACCAAATGAAGGTGGTCTCTAAGTAGAAGAACAAGAACGTCAGGGAAGCTAGACCGCAATAAACCTCCAATATCTAAGACAATTAATTAGGGTAAATATTACTAATTATTGTTTTGTATCATACTAGTTATCGTCGTGTGAATCGTTGTATACAGGTATTGGTATATTGTGAAATAATTGCATGATTTGTTCGTTGGACAAATGTATGTGACTTGCCCGCGCCCGACCTCAAACAACACTGTTTCTGTCAAGTGTCAATTAATACAAACACTAACAGCAGACGACACGCACTGCCAGCATATATGTTCTGGGTCTGAGACCCGTGTCAAATGTCACACGTCGTGTGTGTGACAATTTGACGCTGTCTTCAAGTATCGTTCAGTCATGAGCATGACGATCAGTCGGCAGACAACCTGTAGCTGGGCTGTATGGGGTTGATAGGAGGGGGTGTTGCAGATTTGTCAGGAGTCTTTCTAACTGTACCACCTTTGATGGTCACCAACAAAATCGACAAAAATCAAAACTATTTTTGGGGCGCCAGCCCCACCCGTTCTGATGCCTATGAAAAAGTATTGTCTGTCAGAACTATTAAACGAAAATGGCTAGTACACATATGCTTAGATGACATTGACTAATTATGTATTTTTCTTATGATGATAGCGTACACATTGTTAAATAACTTATGTAGGCGTCCAAAATCTTAACGGATGGAAATTGCTACTAAAACGATATATATATATATGTGTGTGTGTGTGTGTGTGTGTGTGTGTGTGTGTGTGTGTGTGTGTGTGTGTGTGTGTGTGTGTGTGTGTGTGTGTGTGTGTGTGTGTGTGTGTGTGTGTGTGTGTGTGTGTGTGTGTGTGTGTGTGTGTGTATACATATATATCGAGAACATGAAACAAAGCATAATAATATGGTATGAACGATATGGTAGAAAAACCGTATGAAAAAACACAACACTCATTTCTTTAAATGAATATTATTATTGTATCATACACATGTTTTGCAACTTGTCTATAAAACGCATATTATTTTGAAAACTGATTGACGACTTCGCGCGGTTTTCATCTCTGCGACCATTGCAGTGTTAGCGAGAAAATGTTGTAAAGAAAGTTATACAATTTGAAAGATAATTGGTTTGTTTACAAAGGCGACCAGTCGTTGGCATCCACCCAAGACTGCATTGTCTTGATCAAGTGCCAAGGCCCCAAGACTGCATTGTCAATCAGCGGCAGTGCCACTCTGCGGCACAAGTTCTAGGCCCGAAACCCGTGTCAGGTGTCACCGGTCACGTCTGCTGCAGCCTACTGTTGTCATCACACGTACCCGGTCTGGGTCAGAAACCTGTGTCATGGGTCACACATCACGTTGGTGACAATCTGACGTTGTCTCCAAGTGTATTCAGTTCAGTACGGATGGGGAAGTAAGCAGACCGTGTTAGGGAATAGTGTATATAGTTCAGTAGGGATGGGGAAGTAAGCAGACCGTGTAAGGGAATAGTGTAACCGTGTAAGGGAATAGTGTATTCAGTTCAGTACGGATGGGGAAGTAAGCAGGCCGTATAAGGGAATAGTGTATTCAGTTCAGTACGGATGGGGAAGTAAGCAGACCGTGTAAGGGAATAGTGTATTCAGTTCAGTACGGATGGGGAAGTAAGCAGACCGTGTAAGGGAATAGTGTATTCAGTTCAGTACGGATGGGGAAGTAAGCAGACCGTGTAATGGAATAGTGTATTCAGTTCAGTACGGATGGGGAAGTAAGCAGGCCGTATAAGGGAATAGTGTATTCAGTTCAGTACGGATGGGGAAGTAAGCAGGCCGTATAAGGAAATAGAGTAATACAGCCTGTATATTAGTTTATCAAATGAACGTCGAGATTGTATCATTATAACACTATTATATAAATGTCTGCTTGGTTAATTTGATCTAATAAAGTAATTTGTGTTGTGTTTTTTAATTACTTTGCTAATGTATTCACACTCTTAGTACAATTCGTTTCATTCGTTTAAAAGGGGTAAATTCTGAAATACAGCGCAGTACCCAGTCGAATCCAGTCATGGCGCCTTACACTTTACTCCCTGGGGACGAGTTGCATTGGCTAACTTAATATGCAATATGCAACTAATTGATTGTTTCTATAACTGGAATGCCCCCAATATTTTAGAACTCAAGGTACATACAAACTAACAAATGTTAATATTTCTTTCAATTCTTTATGTGGTTACCCTCCTGAATTATATATTTTTTTAAGTCAATCTTCCGGTGTACAGGAATTATGTTGCTATGCGTGTGTAATACCATTGTGACAAACATTCAAACACATTATTAATATACCTAATCCTAAAACATGCAAAATTCCATTACTTGGATCCAGTAAATTGCACCATTTTCTGAAAGAGTTTTTAAATAGTTACTAAATCGTGAATCTAAGACAGTGGTTCTCAAACTTGTTGGTGCCATTACCCCTTTTTAACATAATAATTTATCCAAAAGTACACCCCTGTCAACCTTACTGTTTCAAAAAGAAGTCCTAGGTACTTTACACGCGGTGATTGGAGAGAATACACCATTATTTGAAATCTTGTTTACAGCAGGTGAACACAACAATATAGTTTTATAATATAAGGTGTTTAGCTAAATGGGTGATGCTGCACATCATTGACTAGCCTCTTTACTTTGGGTTCTGTATCTAGAGCGAGAGCATATCGAAAGCCATGCTCCACCTGCCTTGATGTGTAGGAAAGTGCACATCAAAGCGTCACGATTGATGCGAAGGAGGTGACGGAAGGCCAGATCACACAAGCTAGGGTAGATAGCTGCAATTATTGTCCAGAGAGACTATGAAATTTTTTTGTCGAATTTCACTATGTCACCTGACATTTCTTGAATCCCAGAATCACTCTCTGAATAGCATCAGATGTAGGTGTTAGTGGGACAGTGACTTGAATGGATCAATTAATAGCCTATGTCACATGTGTCTGACTCGATATTTCATGGAAGTTCCTTACGAACTCCTGTTCCAAGGCTGTGGGTGCTGGAAATTTGTAATGCCCATCGTATACATCCGCAGTTCTGATATTGTTTCCAAGATGACACAGGTACCCATAGAAATGTTGCGACTCCAATCTTGCGATTGTTGGTTTTGAATTTCTTACAAAACCTCGATGATCAAGCTTTTCATTAAAGTTCAGAGAGTTGAGCTGCTGAAAATATTCACGAGGTGGGCTGTTTGTAATTCTCAACCATATTTTGGCCATGTCGAGAGCAGATCCATTTTGTTTTGTTTGTGCTGCCGGTAAAAGCTACAATTTCTCTTTGAATGCGGCGATACTGTCAGTGCCTTTGGAAAGCCAGTGGACTTGGGTGAAGAATATAAACTTTTTCATGTCCAGACAGGTTCTTAACAAGTGAGACGTGGGGCACCTATTTCCTTACTCCCAGCATTCATGCAGCTTCGAAAATACAGAAGGTTTCTTCATCACATTTTTGCATTTGGTTGTTTGCTCGATGTAATAAAAATAGGAATTCTTCAATTCAAGCACCACTGACGAACACTGTCAGTTGATAGCATATTGATAGTTTCACACAGTTGCATGCTGAACAAATATGTATTTTGTATTACTTGTATCATCTGTTATTTAATGTCAGAGAAATATAACACATTCTGTGGTGGTAGTACCCTTCAAAACAGGACTTTCACAATGTTTCTCAGCACTTTTCTCCCCCCAAAATGATCATTGTCTAGGAAAAAGCTATTCCCAGTAGTGTGAGGTTTTTGTTCCTTTGCTATTTCTAACGAACCAAGACAATTAATGATGCCTCCGCCATTGCTTACGCATCTAATAAATCGATTAATTGATATTTTTAGTGTACGAGATATAAGTTTAAACAACCCCCTGAAATTGAAAAACGACCCCCAGAGGATTGTGATCCCCAGTTTAAGACCCATTCATCTAAGATGTCTCGTCCACTGAGCATCACCAGCCTCATATTAACTAACCAGCTGAGATGGGTGAGTGGGTGGGTGGGTGGATGGATGGATGGGTGGATGGATGGGTGGATGGGTGCGTAGGTGGGTACCTGGGTGGGTGGATGTATGGGTGGGTAGGTACCTGGGTGGATGGATGGATGGGTGGGTGGATGGATGGATGGATGGATGGATGGATGGATGGATGGATGGATGGATGGATGGATGGATGGATGGATGGCAGATGTTCCGTCTCCAGATAATAGGGTGGACACACATTTGAGCCAGATACTTAGGATTCAAAATGCAACAGGATCCACGAAGTTCGAGATTTTGTCGAAGTTTATTTCGGTACTAAAAAGTTAAAAGGTAAGTTTTTATATAGCGCAGTATCCAGTCCTTACGACTGCTCAAAGCGCTTTACTCTCTGGCAGATCTGTTCAATCGAACACCATTTCGACTTCTGTGGGAAGAATTCAGCCACGCTGCAATTAATGTACGAAGACTATTCGTATACAAATATCAACAAGTGTCTATAGCCATGTACTCATTCATGCAGCTGAGTGAACTGAAACATTGTAAAGAACACGAACTTGCCCAAGGTTCGACACCGCCGCACAGAATTCGAACCCGCGTTCTCTCAGTCGAGAGTCCGAAGCTCATACCACCTAATAGTGATGTTGTTTGTTTCTAAAGTGTTTGGGGACTATTGAATTAATACAAAATATGATGGACGGGAATGGGAGTAGAGCCGAGAAATGAGAGCGAAAGACATATAGGAGGTGGGTGGGTGGTGCGGAGTGCGTGCGTGAGTAGGTGCGTGCGTACATGCATACGCAGGGTGTATACGTATACATGTATTATGATGTAGGCCGATGTACGTAGGTGTGCATGCGCATGACAGTATTAAGCTTTTCATCCTAGGCCCTTTGATATCAGACGCCAAACTGTCAGGGTTTCATCTACGACCCCAGGAAGGATGACCTTTATTGGTCCTGTATTTAATGTTAAAGACTAAGCGAAATTAACCTTTTTTATTCCCAGTCTGAATGAAATATAATCTAAAAATAGTGTCGTGATATTCAATTAATGTTTAATCCCCTCCGGCACCCTTTTCAAGGCCCTTTTTGGTTGCACAGGTAGCACCACTAAGATTTAGCATGGCGCGCATCTATGCGGGTTGGTGTTTCAGGCCGTACTTAAAATTGCAATCGCGGAATTTAATATGTTTTTAAATAACCGTAAAGATAATAATCTTATTTACAAATTTATTGCTGGATGTACCCAGAATTAGTTTTTTAGTTAGTGCCGTTTGAACATCGCGAATGTTTAACCCTACAATGTATACGCGGCAGCGGTTATAATGCAAGGTTGAACATTCACGATGTTCAAACGACAATAACTAAAAAAACTAATTCTGGGTACATCCAGCAATAAATTTGTAATACAATTTACAGTTAATACAATTTACGTGTACACCCAGCGACAAACTGGTAGATAAGAATATTATATTTACGGTGATACCAAAAATATTATAGTACAGTCTGAAAAACATTCCGTACAACCGTTCGCCGTGCTAAAGGATAGGTGCACTAGAGGCCCTGCCTGTGGTGACACCAGCAACATATGACGGGCTGTCACACGCAAATGATCAAGTTTGAGCGGGCTTAGTGGCATGAGATCGCAGTGAACAGGCTTCATGTTTGGCACATTATTTGACAAGAGTAGTAAGTTTATTTATACGAAGTTTCAAAGACATATAAATTTAATACAGTACGTCATGTTATTTAGGGTTATGGTTATGGTTAAATATTTAAATGAATGTCGTGGAACATTGCAGTTAGTTTAATTAAATTATCCTTTCCTTCAACCGGTACGAAATGTGTAAAACACAAAATCCAGCGTCTGTACTGCGACACCGCGGCCATCAGCATTGCAACGTAGTATCGGTGAATTCAGTTACAGGACGCAACGAACACATATTTTGCCATTTGAACATGGAAGCCAACGCAAAGCGAAAAGTGGAAGACGTTTCTCAAGAAAATGAAGACGACGAATGGATTGGGCCGATGCCATCCGAAGCAGTTAAACCAAAAAAGAAGAAAGGTAAATCTGGCCAGCAACACAAAAGTATCCACGACTTACGATGCAGTGCTGGTGTGGCGGGTATTATGGGCGATAATAAGTGAACATCTTGATTTGTGGTCAATTCGTGTTTTGGCGTTGTTTTAGTGTTAATTACTTAATAACGTGAATTGATTCAATGATTTTAAGACCATTAAGTAGGTACCTGACAATTTTTTAAGAATACTTTGTATCTCAATAAAACTGATATCACTGGAAAGAGCTTAGAAATACCTTTAACATGGTGCTTATATATTTGTACTGTGGTGAATATTAAGAAAGTTATGCCAATTTGAATGTCGGAAATTATGTATAAATTTCGTCCCTTTGTTTTACAGTAAAACATTGGCAAACGTGTGACCAATAATCAAGTTTTTTCACTTCAAAATGTCAACTTTCTTAATATTAATATTATTAAGATAAAAATTTTAGTCCATAATTCCTATGGACAACTATTTATAATTATGTAGTTTTAATTACATTGTGATGCTAATTAAGTTCTTAGATTAATAATTAATTACTCAAACGAACGATTCAATGAGATCATTTTTTTAAATAAATTTATTCATACATCATATATTTTAATGAAATGTTCAGTGAGATCACACCATAAAATAACATACAAACAAGTGATGGGAAAGTAATGTGTCTGTCCATAGTATTTCTCCAATCAAACATCATTAATTACTTCCCGAATTACTAATTAACTAACTTACTGGACTCTTAAATTTCTTTAAAACATAATTCATAATTAATATATTTAAATGACATACACACAAGAAACACTACTAGACAGTAGAGAAACTGGAGATAAAAATATTAAGTATTTAAATTGTATTCCACAATTACACTTAATTAATTATTTCATGAATAACTAATTAACCGACTTATTTAGACACACGGACATGCAAACATGACAGTTGTTTTACATGTATTCTATTCTTAGTTAGCCACAGACACCTGAACAATTTCAATGACATTTTCAGTAAACAAAAACAGAAACTGGATATAGCAAAATAAGTATGTAAATTGTATTCCACAAAATTAATTCTTATTAACCAACTTATTTTGACATGACATGACAATTATTCCGGTCGATGTTGACGGCGCAGGTTCGAACGGTGCAGGTCCGGTCGATGTCGACAGAACAGGTCCAGGTTGAACAAACACTCCGCGGCAAAGCACATCAAACTTCACAAACTCACTTCCTTCTGTTAGATGTCTGTACTTGTCCAATGTCTTACACAGTTTCTGGACCTGGTACTTATAAGATGAAAGATCCCCAGGAACAACATCCTTCAAAGCTGTGTGTACGCGAAATCACACGGTCGTGTTCAGTGTACACAAACAACACATGGCCATTCAGGATATCCTCACCAACACAGGACAAGGTAGCGAAGTTGTCTGTTAAATGCTGCCTAGCAAGTCCAACTTTAGCAGCAGGAGCCTTCCGTTTCTTTTTTGGAGGCATCTTCTGAAATTAAAATGTATAATATATATTAATTACTATGTAATAGTACCCAGATTACAGATAGTAAAACAAGATTCAATATTATACTTATATTATTATAAGTGTGCATGTGATGTGCGCGTGTTGGAATGATTATGTATTAATTGAGTAACAGTTAATCAATTAATATATAATCACACCCACCACTCAAATAACCTGATATAAGACATACAAGTAGTTTCAATTACAATTTAGAGTAACAATGGCTTCTTTTTGTGTTGAATCACCTTTTGTGTTGGCTCCAATATGCTGAACAGCCAATAAAAACAAAGAGGACTGCTAAGTTAAATAATCTAATGGCAATCAAATATACAATCACTATCAAGTAAAATAACCAAATACTCAATACACTAAGTTACTATCAAAACATTAAGTAAAAACAACTGATGTAGCAGAATTGCATTGAAACCTCTGTAGATCTAGCAGCAAACAAGCTTAAATTATAAATGCACGTGTTTGTTTGTAAACACTTTCTGAATAGCCAATGAGGATGCCTAAAACAGGTCACATGATCACCGGGCTGGTGACAACAACGATTGAGAACGATCACAAATCGACAATCATCCTCTAATCCGTATTATTGCATGAGTTACCAACAATCCATAACTTGCTAAAATATAATAACATTAATATTGGATGCCTTAATGGCACAATTAAACATGGTTTTGATGGTAAAATAAAACAGTGGGTGACCGTTCGAATTTGTCAACATCGACATTTCTCGGAGCGAAAATTGTTTTTCCCTCGCCTAAAAACAAGTACTTCTCTGCCATAGATTTTACCCAAACTTGGCCAATATATACATAAATATACATTAAACATGTGTATAAAGTTTAAAAACTTTCATATCCTTACCTTCAAGATGAATATTGACGCTGAAAATGACGTTCGATTTCAAAATATCACAACTTTCCAAGTTTCCCTCCGATATCAACAATTCGAAAACGAGGTAGCAGAGGAACATGTGAACTAAGTCATCAGTGTTGCTGTGGCTTGGGTATCCCTAAAATAGACCGATGACGCTACAGGAAAGGGGTCGACCCCTTTCCCCGAAGCGCTCTACAGCGAAACGATGCTCGAGGCCGAACCGGCCGCCGCGGGGTGGCGGAGTTTGTCACGTACCTACATTAAATACAATAGTATTACCATTATGCCTTTCAAGTGACTGGAAAACAAAATGTATGCACAAGAAGCCAATTTTAGTATTAAGATTAAAACTCATTTAAACTTTCTTTGTAAAAACTCAGATTTTTCATGTACCAAAAATTATTCTAACTTTGGCGAGCTAAGATGGCAATGCTGTATGCTTGGCTTATTTATCAGCATTATCATAATTTTTTTTCTGTCAAGATTTTGAACTTGATTAGGTTATAATGTAAATAGCTGTATGTATAATTTTATTTACAGTGATCATTAAAAGCAAGGCCTGTCAGCCAAGATGTTTTGGCTAAATTGCTGAAGTGTGTTTTGATGATCATTCAACCCAGGAAAGGGTTATTATGATGACATACTTGGTATGCTTTGGATTTGATTATAATTATTGTATTATGATATGTTACTGAAGATGGATGATTGGCATGTAAAATTATTTAATGTGGTACTCGGAAGCAATGTAAATGCCAATATTTATTAATATAGCCTAGAAATAATTTGGCATTTTTCAGTGCTGGAGTATGAGAAAGTTTACGTGGACAACCTGCCAGATGGAGAATTCTATGAACGCAGTTACATGCACCAGGATGTAATAACACACATCACAGTTACAAAGTAAGTTATTTCACAATATACAGAGCTCATTAATACAAATATTAAAGACCGCAGATAAATGGCACATATTGGTTACATGACATATTAAATAATCGTATTGAAAATAGGAATGTTGATTTTGGGCTAGTTGACCACCACATAAATATATCATGTACGTAAATTAAATGTGATTTAGTTTGATATATAATTTCTAGTTTGTGTTTTCGTGTGAACATGTTTTAAAGTATTACGAATGTGAAATTGTAGAATGTAGCCTGTATGATCGATTGCAGAACAGATTTCATCATAACCGCAAGTTGTGATGGCCATGTGAAGTTCTGGAAGAAAGAGACAGAGGGCATTGAGTTTGTAAAGCATTTCCGAAGCCACTTAGGTAACTATAAAGAAGTTAAAATGTAACTTGGTAGTTTCTTATGTTAAAAGCCAAACAAGTATGTTCTTAGTTATATACCACATGACACCACATATACACAGATGCAGGAGAAGGTTTGATGAAGGTTACATACATTTGAACAGTTGGTTGCAACACTATGCATGTTTGTACATTTGTTCAGGGTTATATAAGAGTGAAGAATAAAGCTTTTTGAGCAGTTCTAAGGACTGAACACCATGCTGTGTAAGAACATACATTTACTGTATATTTACATAAGCTCTCCTCATCTGATTGGTGGAAGACTTATGATATTTTGATCAATCGTAGAAAAAACGCATAGTATTGCAAACAATCTAGAGATCTTTCATGGGGTCGTAGATGAATTGCTGACAGTTTTGCTTAAGATTCATAGCATCTCAAAAGAGTAACATAACAAACATACATATGCTAATTATAGTTATATTTATTCATACACATCTAACTTGTAGAAGTCTGGTTTCAGGGAACATACAGGACGTCGCAAGCAGTGACAATGGAGAACTGTTCTGCACCATCTCTGATGACAAATCTCTTAAAGTATTTGACATTGTAAATTTTGGTAAGACAAGTCCACCAACATGGCTCTTTGAATTATTTGTTTGTAACTTAGAACTGCATCCTCAATTCAGATTTTCACTTCGTCTTGTTTTAGAAACATTTAGGATAATATGTATCTATCCAGTAATCACTACAAAAAGCTGACTCATTTGTGAAAACGTATTATTTAGTATTTATGAAATATACAAACTACTGAATTATTTTCAGACTTCTGTAGGAACCAGCAAAAGTGTGATGCACCATCTACTATAACACAAGTCTGTTTACCTTTCATGAATTGCCCAAAGTAATTTATGTCAGTTATTTTAATAAAACACCACACTCTTTTATTAAACTGACTGTGCATACAGTGTAGACGTATTCACACACCACAGTTACAGACATCGACAAACATGCTCTGTGGTGTGCTAAATGAGTAGCAAATGGAGTTTTAAAGTAAGTAATTGTAAACCAACACGACTGGTACATGAAATTGAATTAATGTTGTTATAATATATCTACAACCACTTGCATACTAACCATGCTGAGTTTTTGGTTTCTGTTAGATGTTGTCTTTTCACTGTTGTGTAGATATGATCAACATGATGAAGTTGGGATACATTCCTCAGTGTTGCAGCTGGATATATGCAGCTGGCGATGCCATTGCTGCCTTGGCTGTGTAAGAACGTTACTTACTTTCTATATCTAACGACCTATTCTGATTAAATTCCATATTTGTTGTTAGTTTTTTTATCTTGTGAAATACATTCAAATTGAACATATCAAATTGTTTTAATATATTCCCACTGTTCCTTTGTATGGAAGAAAGATGTAATATTGTTTACAAAACATGTAGTGGTTATCAAATAAATAATATGTGTGTATGTATACATGTGATATTGAAGTGAAAATGTGATTAGATTAAATTGAAATGATGTCAACATTTTACAACTCAACTTGTATTGCATGTTGGTGCTTTCTTGATGTTTGCATGTGTGTTTAGAGCAGAGAAGGACAGTTGCTGTATCCATGTATACGACGGCCGGGGCAGTGAGGCAATGGAGACTCTACAGAAACTACACTCTCAACCTGTCGTAATCATCAGGGTGCGTAAATACTTAACTGGTTCATTTATTGAGAAAATGCTCTGAGTACTATGCACACAAAACAAAACTAATGAAGACATCCTTAGAAGAGCCAAATCAAAAAGAAAGATCATGAGCAAAATAAAAAAAAACAAGCATGAATCATAGTCCATGTAATGAGAAAGAGAGAGAATATCACGTAACAACAGGAAAGGTGTAGGGGAAAATGCATAGGACACCGCTGAATAAAAATAGTAGATAGTCTGTCAACATGGTTTGGAAGGAGCACAACAGAATTGCTACAAAATACAAACAATCGAATGATTTACAGGTTTTCCATCCTGGCAGACCTGTTCCTTCAAACACTGACTTGACATTACTGTGAATCAGTCAGTCATACTGCAGTTACAGCAAAATGACTATTCATTCACATATATGATCTGACTCCGGGAACTGGGTATTTCACAAGCCTATTTTGAATACGAGCCACAAGTAGCTGTCTAGATCATGTCCCATCAATTTTGTGATTTGGGCAGAAATGCACACCTTTTAATCTTGACTTTCAATGGCCAGTTTATTTTCTGCAACAAATAATCAAAAACTAATAAAACACTCACAGATTAAAAACAATGGACAACATGAGTCATGAGATATTCAGGTGAACTGTAAGTTATCATTCACTTGTGCCCTAGAAACCAAGCCAAAACTCTGGTCATAGCCTAAATACCTTAGAAACAATTGCTGTAAAATGTCACTTTAGCTGGAGCTGTAAAATAAAAAACTATTCTGATTTAACACATCGTTAAAATCTTTATTTAGATGATACAAAGTTAAAGTGTTGTATGTTGATGAACTATTACCGAATGTTTTCTCATGTGACACAAGTTTGTTTCCCTGTTGTAGTATAATGCTGTCTTTGAGACAGTCATCTCAGTTGACACCTCTGGCATGCTCGAGTATTGGACTGGACCAAAATACGACTACAAATTTCCCAAGAATGTGCAGTGGGAATATAAGACAGACACAGATCTGTACGAGTTTGCCAAGGTTAGACCTGTTTCTTCCATTCAGAATGACGTGAAACAGTGTACATGTGTATCAACACATTCATTATGTGTTAACTCTACTACACAGAGCAGCCAAAAGTGTCCAACCCTCCTGTGCGCCAGCCTTCCAAAACCGCCCAAAGAATTCACCTCTCCTAGGCATTTAATTTACCGCGATCAGATCGTTCTTTTACAATAACTAGCCAGGCCAAATTGGTGACCTAGATTCTATAAAGGTCAAGAATACGTGTGCTTTTGCCATCTTGTGAATTAAGAGAGTTTATTTGGAAGGAAGTTGTGTTGCATTCGTCTAAATGAACTTCAACATCGTGTGGCGTTTGGCAGATTTGATGTAGATCGTTTTCCATAAATTTCAAGCCAGAAATCAGTGTATAAAGCATCAGTAGTGTTGGCCGATCACAGAATTCTATTATTGTCCAGCTACGATGTCAATGTGGTGTTTAGACAGAGATATCCAGCAGATGACCTGTCGTCGGCATCTTCATTTCACAGCCATCTTGTTGATTGTGGCACCGTCCACACCTTATTAAATTTATTTTTATTTTGCTACTTTGGTCACATTTATAACCCTAAGGGAACACATATTTTTGAAAGAGTTTGCTCTCTTTCAACATTTTGGGTGTTGATTTTATATTGGAAC
Organism: Escarpia spicata; assembly: GCA_963995525.1. Classification (NCBI taxonomy): domain Eukaryota; kingdom Metazoa; phylum Annelida; class Polychaeta; order Sabellida; family Siboglinidae; genus Escarpia; species Escarpia spicata. The sequence continues at coordinate 36,661,566 of OZ023208.1, read as the reverse complement.
AGAACATTCCATTCAGTAATATGTTCGGTGGATGGGAGCCATTTTGCATCAGAATTGGATCAATGTTTTCCTAGGGCAAAACTAACATGCATGGCTACATTTGTTTCACTGGAGCACTTTTTTGGTATGTGATGAAATTTACGTTTTATTTTGTCATCGTAATTCAAGATCTGAAACTTAATTGAATGCAACACAGCAATTTTAACAACATATTCTATTCAAACATTAATTTTTGTAGACAGTATAATTAATTTAATGTATTTTCATGCACTGGTTGTCGAGATATCCAAATTTCGGTGCAAGCAACACAATACAATTCACAATTATTCGCTATCTTCAAATTGTTTGCCCACAGCAGGGTGTAAAATAAGAAGGCTGTCTACTCAGTAAGGAGTTAACTAACTAGAATTAATTTAGTGTAATAATAAGCAGTGGGAACAGCTTAGTCATGCACCTCTCTCTTTGCACGCAGTTGCTTGGGATCTGCAGCAAAGTCTGTGAGGCATTCGTCAATCGGGTGCATGTGTGTTTGTGTGCATGTGTGTGTGTTTGCGTGCATGTGTGTGTGTGTGCATACCTGCATACATGCATACATGCATACATATGTATATACCTTCTATTTCCAAATTCACTCCACTATTATTCTTTGTATGAACAGTCAAATTACAGGTCTCTTCCACTTAGCTGTGTTCTGTTTACATAACTTGGAACAATCGTAGAAATCATGCATTTGCTAACTTCAATTTTTTTTTCTGAGTTTTGTAATTTTTGTGAAAAGTGGGGTATTTGTGAAACCCTCCCCTGAATTTTTTTTACGTGTACATAGAATCTTCTTAAACATAATATAGAAATGAGGTCTTGGTTGCTTGGTTTCTGTTCTACCCATGGAGACGATTACCTAGAACTACTTTTGAAATATGCAGTTATCCTTACTGGAGGTCCTTACTAAATGGGTATTTTTGTTAATGATTATATGTACCGATGAATGACATATATCTTGACATAGAATACCAGGGGATACTTGCTTAATTGTGTACAGTTTGGATACTGTATACAGTTTGTCAATTTTGTTTTGCTTTATGTTCTCTTGTAGACCAAAACTAGACCAGTTGGCTTGACTTTCTCACCAAATGGCAGGCTGTTTGCCACACTCGCCAGAGACAGAAAGGTTGGTGATGTTTTTAACAGTGTTTTGCAGTGGCAGCGGAGTGGCACATGCGATATAGTAGTAGACAGTAGTAGTAGACGGTTTATTGCCAAGTAACTTTATTAAAATATACAACAAATTTATAGTGTTGTTGTTCCAATACCTTTTTTCATGCTTGTCTCCTCTAACCCCCTCATGCGTAAAGTATACAGATCAGAAACAGACTTGTTCTAGTCTTAATGATCCTGTAGTGTTTCACAGAAGGAAGAAGTAGCTCGAAGAGATGGTTGGCCATGTGGGTAGGATCCAAAATTGTTATTAGCATCAATTTAAATTAACACATGTTTCACTCGCTAGGTGGTGCCACTGTAGCAGTTTCTCAGCAAGATGTGATGATCAAGCCACCCCCACATAATGCTAAAATATTTTGGAACTTTGCAAACTTATTCAACCACCGCTAAGAGATAAGGATTTGACAGGTTTGCGGTATGTCATTCCTAAGTGATAAACTTATGAAGAAATATATTAATGAGATTTATCCACAATGGTTTTGTATTGTTAGCAAATCAGCTTACACATATGCACATGTAATTTCTTAACAGCAACATAAAAGAATTTCTGATTTTGTGAAATAAATAAAAACCTGTTGTAGTTACTTATGTAAATGTGCAATAGTTTTGTGTACCCTGCTGCAGACTTTATAGATATTGTACTTTGTAAAAAATAATTGCTTTTGGAAATGTGTTTTTGTTGTTTAGGTTCGCATCTTCCGATTCTTGACAGGCAAGTTGACCAAGGTGGTGGATGAGTCACTCAAACAGTACACACTCGAACAACAAGTCCAGGTTAGTCTTATCACTTTTAGCCAAGACTTTTTTCTTAGGAATATTGTTATTATGTATTAAGTATGAAGCGATTATAGCACAGTGAAATCTCTCTATTAACTCTTTCCTGAGTAGACAGCCTTCTTATTTTACACCCTGCTGTGGGCAGACAATTTGAAGATGGTGGCCAAGTGTGAATTGTATTGTATCTTGCTTGCATTAAAATTTGGATATCTTGACAACCAGTGCATGAAAATACATGAAATTAATTACATTGTCTATATAAATTAATGTTTGAATAAAATATCCTGTTAAAATTGCTGTGATGACAAAATAAAATGTCAATTTCATCATGCTATACCAAATAATTCACAGAACCTACCATAAGTACTCCAGTCAAACAAATGTAGCCATGCACGTTAGTTTTGCCCTAAGAAAACATTTATCCAATTCTGATGGTTAGTTTTCAAATTACACATTATTTTTTAAATGACATCAATGTGCGTGAAAACATAAAAATAATAATTTATAAAATGGCTACCATCCACCGATCATATTACTGAATGGAATGTTCCGTTGCAATATAAAATTAACACCTGAAATGTCGAAAGACAGCAACCTCTTTCACAAATGTGTGTTCCCTTAGCATTATCAATGTGATCAAGGTAGCAAAATACAGCAAAAATAAACACATTAAGCAAGGTGTGAATGGTGCTACAATCAACAAGATAGGTGCATATATATTGCAATATGAAAACGCCAATGACAGGTAATCTGCTGTGATCGTTGCCAACACTACTAATGCTGAATACGTCGATTTCTGACTTAAAATTAACAGAAAACGATCGCAATCAAATCCGCCAAATGCTGCGCAATGTTGGAGTTCATTTTGATGAACGTAACTCAACTTTCTTCCAAATAAACTCTTAATTCACAAATGCAAACTGCTTTCGCAAAATGGCAAAAGTACATGTATTCTTGACCTTTATAAAATCTAGTTAGTGTAAAAGAAGGATCTGATCACTGTAAATAGAAGACCTAGGAGGGGCAAGTTCTGTGGGCAGTTTTGGCTGGCCTAGGCGTATGAGCGGGTGGACGACTTTGGCACGGTTGCGCTGTAAAGAGCTATGGTCACCCTCAGGACTGGGCCTGAATATTTTGAGGTGACCATGTTAGCAGGACTAATTTGGTAGTAACTATATTGCAATAAAACTTTTATTAGATTATTCAAGAATCCTCTTGAGTTAAATTAGCAGTATTTATTACACATGTATAACTTTGACATTGTAGTATGTCCAGTGTAAAGTAGTAAGTAGTATGGTTGATGAACAACAGTATGACAGGTTACTGAAATATACAATGTCCCAAATTTAATGTAGTTTAACTTAGATCTGGAATGAGATTTGATATGTTTATTTTAATAGCAGATGAAACAGCAGCTTTCAAGCATGGAATTTGGACGACGAGTAGCTCTTGAACATGAGCTTGATAGATCTGACGCTTATGCCTACTGTAACATCAGTGAGTATACATTTGTAAAAAACTACCTTTTTAGAAACAAACATACACCAATACGGCAATAGGTGTACGTTTGTTTCTGCAGAGATTGGTTATGTTGTTGTTGATGATATGTCAATGTGGTTATTGGTGTAAATCAAGAAATTAATTGTCCTTTGTCATTATTTGTTTCTAACTTTTTAATGGTAATCAATAATTTGTTTACTCTTTCAGTCAAATTGTAACTTAAATATATGTACAAAGACAGATATTCACATCTGACAGGGGGTTGTTCCATTTTCAGACATGGTGCATTAAATACACACAATGGCATAAGCACCTCCTAAAGTGTCAGTTATTTTCTAGGTTATTTGCGCTAAGAAAGTCATTCCCTTCCATCATATTTATAATATTGTATCTGTTGCTTGTATTGCAGTATTTGATGAGAGTGGAAACTTTGTGCTGTATTCAACAATGTTGGGAGTAAAAGGTAACAATGACTTATTTGTTTTCTTGAGTAAGGTATGGTTTCTAAACCTTACACCACACTTGCAGGTTGTTCTATCTATACAAAGTCTTCATTGTGCACACATTTTGCAGGCAAACAGCACCAGTACTCTTATTATACAATAATTTACATCTTAAATGTATACACAGAATATGTTCTAATAATCATATTGTAATTAAACCGACACTGTTTGTTCTTCATTTTGAGTCCTTTGGGCCGAAGGTCCAACAGATTTATGCCATCATTCCGCCTTGCGTCGTTACCTGCCATATCTCAGAAACTGTTCAGCAACGTTTTCTCTAATTTTACATAGATGTGTCTTAGGGTACTGCCACTATGCATGAGAATTCTGTATTTGATTGTCTCATTCTAAGGGCACCTAAATGCTAAATTTTCCTGCTATTTCCCTTCTTCCTGCACTGATCACTATTTATAACTGCCACTAATCTTTATTTATAACTGGATAGTGGACTTTGCCCTATCTCTGATCACTGGGGTGGCTGAGTGGAGCGGTCTGGGTGTCAGAGATTATGCTGTAAGCCTATGTATTAGACTAGTCTCGGCTCACTGCCTGCCATTGTCCCAGTGTCAAACTAAATGCCTCCATGTGGGCTGTAAGTATAATGTGTAATGGGAATCCCTACTGCACTGGCAGAACCTGAGAAACTTTAAAACAGCAATAGACATAATTATCAATGCAATATAAAGATATGATCTAGGATTAAAATAACTTAGGTATAATATAATATATGAAATAACTTAGGTATACTCGAAAAGATTAAAGCATATTTAGCCAAAATTATAAGGAATATTATTCAGATGTTTTATTATACATGCTGCAGCTATTACTTCACTCCAATTCAATCAGTATTATGTCATTAATTTAATAAATAAAGTTTTATCATAGTTCATCTCTTTCTTCTTTCCATTCTGGGGGAAGGTGGTAGGGGCAAAATGAGAACAGAAAATGTGTGCACATTTTCTTAAACAACCTTTAACTGTGGTACATGTGAGATTGCAGCTCACCAACTCTCCTGCAAGGTTTCTACAACTACTGGAAATCGAATAAAATTCTACAGTATTTTTAATAACCCATTAACTAATATATACAAACTTCACAAAAACAGTGTACTCGAATATTTTATTTCCAGATGTATCTTCACTGGCATGCATATAGTCTCCACTAAACATGTCAACATTTTACTTCCATCATAACCCTTAATGATCTGTAAATATGATTCACACCAAAAACCATTTCATTAATAATTACAAACTCACAATAATTATAGTCCAAAGGACTTCAGATCTTCTTGGCCCATTTTTTATATATAATGTTCTTAATACTAGAATAAATATTATGTTGAAGCCTTGAATGTATGCTTCCCACCAAATTGCATTTAGCAAACCCAAAACATAGTCTGCAATTTTAATATTGTGCCTACAAAATGATTACATTGTAAACAAAACATATTGCAAACACACTTTATATACTACGACTGGTGATTCCAAGTAATTGAACAAACGATCTTGCTTTAAGAGAAGTATTGACCCCCATCCCAGTTCAAGTAAACAATATGGGGTAAAGGCATAAAAATAAGTTCTTGTACAGTGCAGTATCTAGTCCTCAGGACTGCTCAAAGTGCTTTACACTTTACTCCCTGACAGATCTGTTCAATCAAACACCATCACGACTTCTCTGAATGTATTTTCAATAAAATTAATTATCCGGAATAATCTGTATTTTAAAGTATTTTACCTTTTTTGTAATGTTTCGATCACTGTTAGCAAAATTTTGTAGACAGCTAGCGCTAGATGGTGCCAGTACCCGGTAGTCATTCTGCACGGTGTTGTCACTGAATTATTACTGTATCACCATCTAGCGGTAGCTGTCGGAACAAGTTTGCAGATAGCGATCACAGTGTTACAAGGAAAAAGGTACATTAACAATGAAATATAAAAAAAAATTCTGATTTGAATCTCTTTACAAAGATCCTGACGAATATTAGGTAATTTCCTTCTATTTTGTTGCAGTGATCAACCTGACAACGAATCGGTGCGTGCGGATGCTGGGGAAGCTTGAGAACTGTCGCCTGCTGCAAGTCTCCCTGTTCCAAGGTGCGGTCAAGAAGAGAGTAACCGCACTGACCATGGAGATGCAGGCCTCTGAGAACCCACTGCTCCTGACCAGCCAGAATGACCCGACCCTGTTCTGTACGGCGTACAAGAAGAACCGGTTCTACATGTTCACCCGGCGCCCCCCGGCCGACACAAAGGGGTGGGTGTATCTGTTAAAAGGAGGCACTCTGTTCCTAGTTTTTCCATTTATTAATTGCTGGTGTGGCACCACATATCATATATTATGGATAACAGCACCTGGCAGCATGGTGGGTCATGCCTTGGTAATTCTGTCACATCATTTGAATCCAGCAGCTATTGGCTGTAGTTTGAAAGCTACATTTTTCCATCATGCACGTATTGGTGGGAGTGTGGTGGTTTGAACCAATGCGAAACACTTTTTTGACATTGTAAACTTTTGAGACCGGCCCTTAATAGAGCCTGCTCCAGAGGTTGGAGGTAACCACATGACATGTCATTTTAGTACCTCCATTTCTTATTGCTGTCCCCACCATTGCACACTACAATGAAAACAGTAATTCATGTGATGTTTTAGAACTTACTTATACATAAGTAGATGAAATAATGCGTATATTAAATAATACCAACTGTTTTCGTTCCATCACAGAGGTGACAATGAGCGTGATGTTTTCAACGAGAAACCTTCAAAAGAGGAGCTTGCTGCAGCTACACAGGTAAGTGGTCTACTGCAATCTTCACATGCATATTTGTTGGAATGAGAAGCAATTGTTTACGCTAAAAAGAATACTTTCTAAGCTAAATTGTTATCATAAAACTAGTGCTTAATAGTTATCGGTGGTTTTCCTAGTACAACCAGATTGAAAGCTATATTTTGTATCAATATAATACATGTTATGTTATCAGTGTAATACATTAACCATAGCTAACACCATGACAACAAAATACAGATATTCTTTTCAACCTGACATAATAACAACTAAAAGACATGAAATATGTAAAACTCTGAATACATTTTCTTAATTTACTTGAGCATGCAACTTGGACTAATCCACTTGTAATCTTTCTAGCATTGATACTACTATTTTAATAATGTAGTATTCATTCCATGGTTATGTTTGTAAAATTCTGCTTCACTGTGTCTTCAGGATACATCTTACACACGAATATCAGAGGCGGCTGTTATGTATACATCAATGGGCGATATTCACATCAAGTTATTCCCAAAAGAGTAAGTATATTAAAAGTATTCTAGTCCACAAGAGTTGCTAATGTGTCACAGTGTGCTACAAAACATCACAATTTCATTTATTAAAATTGTTATATTATTTTTAACCAAACATTTAGTAGTCGCATTGCAGGTTAGTAGTTATAGGTTTATCCTAAATTAGTTTTGTCATTTTAAACTCATTTCATTAAAAAAATGAGCCTATCAGGTGTCACTACGACACGATAGTTCATGTGTACAAATTTATGTTTAATTTTTTGATGAAATAATTGTGCAAACTATTTTTTATCTTAAACTGTTTTTATCTGGATCTGTTAAAATTATGCTGTAAGAAATTACAAAAGTGGTCCAGTTCTATATATAACGTATGCAGACTTTCACAAGTTAACTGATCAGAATACTCCAGATTTAAACCTCAATGAACCTCATTCATGATGTGCTAAATCAATAAAGTATAAATGATGACTACCTTACACCCATCTGTGGACCAACGAACCAAGGGCAGCGACTGTTACCATTACAATATACTGAACTTGTTCCCATGACCATTTTATCTCTGCTATTGCCAATTACTACAATGCGTGCAGCAGATAATAATAATATTAACTTAACTCTACACTCTAGTTGCTCCTCCTGGGGTATGAATGACAACTAAAGCAAGTAAACTACCTTTGTGTTTGTTCAAATACATCACTAGTTGGTAGAATGGAAGCCAATGGTCCAAGGAAGCTAATGCAGACCTGCCTACCATTCCGGATTGTCCGGAATTATTCCGGAAATACACCTCAAATTACGGTATTACGGAGAGGGATGAAAATATTACGGATTCTTTCGTCGTCAATCATTTCCGTGCTCCTCAAATTTAGCTTCACTTTATTCAACAGGTGGCAGCATATATATGCTGCTTGCTATGACATCGTTTTTCATTCGCTGCTTCTGGTCGTAATCTGACCAATAGGAAACATGGTTACAATAAATTCGCATATCCGCGCTCATGGCGCTCAAACAAGAAGAATTCACGACTCACGCGGCACGAGATGATGTTCTAGTTCTAGTTCTAGTTCTAGTTGTTTCCAGCACTCGGCAACGTTCTATTAACTGACTAGTCTGTATATATTGTGGTTACAGTGATCTTATGAAGTCTCATTCAACTAGTCAGCCTTTTTCAGAACATTATCGTCAAGCCGACCTTTCTATGCTGGCACAGAGGGTGGTCACTGCCAGGGTGCTTGTCGTCCTCAGTGGTTCTTTTACATCCCAGACTTTTACATCCCAGACTTTGATCTAGTCAAACTACTATACTGTGTAGTCTATAGCCTGGCCCCATGTATACCGGCTGCTAAGATTAATCCTAATGACTCCACAAATAGACAGTGACGCATTGTTATAATTTGTCATGTTTTTGTAGTCAGCATGCTGTTTTTGAAATTTACATGAAATCAGAATTACAGTGTGTATAGGCGCATTTGCATTACAGTTACGTTTGTTCACCTTTGATTTCCACCAATGGCTGGTTATGGACATCTACCTTACCTTGTTAAATGAACACTTCAAAGCACCTTATAGTTTAGTAGAGACAATTATGTTTTATTACTGACAGCAGGCCTATATTCCTGAAAATCAGTGTAAATGGGAAGATGGATTACTGACAGGAAGTTTTTGGGGTAGGCAGGTCTGCTAATGAATCTAGATAAGGCGACTGGACCTGAGCGCTGGGGGGGGGGTGATGCACTTACAATGCTCAAATGTTAGCATATTGATATATATAGATGTTGGTTTATGCACTAATTTACGCATTACTTTATATATGCACAGGTGCCCAAAGACCGTGGAGAACTTCTGCGTACACAGTCGCAGTGGCTACTACAATGGTCATCTCTTCCACCGTGTCATCAAAGGGTTCATGGTGCAGACTGGAGACCCCCAGGGTAACTACCCTTCATTATTTTGCTATGGGAAACCTCAAGGGTAACTACCCCATTATTCTTTCATAGTACAGTGTATTGGAAAACAGTTGCTGTTATAACTGGTTTGTTGAGACGATTATATGTACTAGTGTTGTAAAGTCATGCCATAGCAATTTGTCAATACAAATAAAATGTTTGTGTACAGTAAAATTAAAAAGTTCATTTCACAGATTGTTGCAGTGTTTCTACCATGTGGGTCCATTTATAAAGGTTTGGGCTACTGAATAACTATATAGAGCTGTATTGCCACAACTCTTACCCTTTTCCATGTCTCCATATTGGCAGCCTCTTCCCCCTTGTCAACCTCCTCTGCCTTTTTAAATCCTTCACGCAGTTTTCTCATCTTAATTGTTATGCAAATAAAGATAAATTGAAAATTGCACAACATAATTTGTAAATATGACTGTGTTTGAAGGGGTCTGTTTAAAATAATGTATGAATATTTTTTTAGGCAAGTGTAAATGTATTCAATTTTTTATTTTACCAATACGCTGGTCTCTGAGGTTGTACTGTGAAGTTGTTGTTGGTTCTCGCCAGGAAATGGCACCGGTGGAGAGTCAATTTGGGGAGGTGAGTTTGAAGATGAGTTTCACCCGTCACTGAAGCACGACCGCCCCTACACTCTCAGCATGGCCAACGCTGGAGCCAACACCAATGGCTCACAGTTCTTTGTCACTGTCGCACCAACTGTAAGTGACATACAAGTTTACAGTGCTTGCGAATAGATGTATATCTCAATCTATGTGTGTTGTGTGCCTGCGTGGGTGCGTGTTCATAACTTAGTATATGTGGGTGGGTGGGTGGGTATTTGTGTGCGCGTGTGTGTGTGTGTGTGTGTGTGTGTGTGTGTGTGTGTGTGTGTGTGTGTGTGTGTGTGTGTGTGTGTGTGTGCATGTACATTGTGTGTTTTTTGTGGACATTTGTTTATTTGCGTATGTGCATGTCTAATAATTTATTGTATGTTTTTATAAAAGCACAATTTTAAATAATTTATTGTACTTTTTTGTGCATGTGTATGTCTAATATTATTGTCTATGCACACACGCATACACACACACACACACACACACACACACACACACACACACACACACACACACACACACACACACACACACACACACACACACACACACACACACACACACAATATTGATGAACATTATATGTTGCTCTACATGATCTTCTTCCAAGTTACCTTTATGGAGGAATGAGACTGATTGCACTGCTCCAACTGTTAGACTCTCCCACTTGTCCCTGTCTTACAGAAGCAATCTTCCTATCCTATGTTGTCTAGGAAAATGTTAGTTGGTTCAAGAAGTAGATGTGTGTTATCTGACCATTGGTGTTCTCTTGCAGCCCTGGCTGGACAACAAGCACACAGTGTTTGGCCGCGTCGTGAAGGGGATGGACGTTGTCCAGAACATTAGCAATGTAAAGGCGGATACAAAAACGGACAAACCATTCGACGACGTCAAAATAATCAACATTCATATAAAGTAATCAGCTCTCTGATGCGTGCTCAGGAAACAGACAGAAGCAGTAGAAGACTGTCAGGTGCATTTATGAATGGAGACAAATGTAGCAAGGAGTCACATCCAAGCATATGACATGCTGGAACGGTTTTATAAAGGACTTATTTCCTAATTAATAGTTTTTTGCTATTTTTACAATATATGAATCACACATTATAATAAAGAATAAATTTACCCAATGATTGTGTTGATGAAGATTTGTTGCTGTAGCCTCAGTTTGTATTATTGATGTGAGTATCTCTAGAACCACTTCTGGTACTCCACCTGTTCAATGCACCATCTTGTCAATACATTCCGTTTTTTTTCTACCTCTTCGTTTTTATCCTGTTCTCCTTCTGAGCAACCTTGTACATGCTCACAATTCCTTTTCCGGTAGCCAAACTAAGCCAGCTTTCTGCTTCTGGCACAAAGGATGGCTTCACCCAGTGGTGTTTGTCTTGCTTTGGACATGTCTCTTTCGTGGTTTTGGTAGAAAAGTTTACACTGGGTGACTGCTCACGGAAGGGTGTCAAGAACTTTCACAGGTTGTGAGTCTGTAGAGAACTTCTTCTCTTGAAGGAACTCGGCAGACCTTCTTTAGCCGTTCTTTATTTCTCACCCAGTTTTCCTCTGCGTGTGGCTTATTCTAAGTATTCTGTGCCATACCCACATCTTGTCACATCTCTGGGTTGTGCAGAACGTTTCTCATCTTCCTTCAAGCAAATCAATGATTCCACTTGCCGTACCGAGTAATGCTCCAAATTAAAAAGTACAGTAGAACC